>JXSR01S022190.1:30476-47644 GCA_000969725.1 Ophiothrix spiculata | reverse complement strand
TCATGCTAAGTTTGAATTCTCCAACTGCTATAGGCCTACTGTTTGCATACGATCATTTTTCTACATGTAACAATTTTTTGGGACACTTGGTATTTAATCTTATATTCCAAAACTTATATAATAAAAATATATTTCACTAAACGGACCATACTTATCACAATATGAACCGCTATCTATTTTCTCTTCCACATTTATACTGTGTCTTTTAAGAATAACATTTTCTCAGACACAATTATGTAAACTTCATCATTATGTAAGCCTTCTCACCCGCCTTCTCATCACAAGATTACTACACAGTCCACCCCACCCACCCAAACCCCCAAAACGAACAAACAACAATGATTGTAAAGAACGATGAATTACAGTTTGCAATAATATCTATCACATTCTACAAGGTTAGGCAAGAAAGGAAATACCAAGAATGTAAACAAAACACACAATTATATGTCAACTTCACTTTATTATGCACAATTCAATTGTCGTCTTTGGCTTTAAATTGTATCCAAAAATATCAAAACAATCTATTCTCTCCGCACAACTTGCACTAAGAATTTGTTCAAAAATGACACCAATTTCAACTTTGTTGAAAAACATTGCAAATCCACATCTGTAATTAGTTATATGTCTTATTTGGCCAGATTTCATCGCTAGCTATAATGGTCACGTTGAATAGCCATGTGTGAACACACCATGTGACATATGATACATTGGAAATGAACCAATCAATCATCACATATCCTTAAAATAGGAGATTACGACCTTAGAAATGACGGGAAAGATCCAAAATAATACCTTGAACTTTAGCGCATTATATTTTCTTTCAAAGTTCAGGAATAGTAGTAAAACAAGGTAATGGGATGGGCTAATTCAACTTAGCTTGTAGTAGCTATAAAACTGAAAATGAACTGATTAAATGTAACATGTGCGAAATGCGCCCCGAATTTGAAATAGACAAATCCTTTGACAGCAACGTCGTAGGGCCTGAAACATAATTCATCAGTTTTATATTAAATATTATTGAGAAACGTTTGTTGAAAATATAAAATAAACAAAACAATACAATAAGTTAGACATAATATTTTACTGGCCAATCTAGTAAGCCCAAGACAATTTTAATAACACACAAGTTTACAGGATGTCCCAGAAAAAACCTTACAATCTTTGCGTACAGTTTTCTCAGGTTTAACGGACAGTCAGAAAGTAAGTAAAGATACCGTTTGTTTCATTTTAATCGGTAATCTAGAACAGAGGTTATGCTTTGTCAAATATTTGTATGTGAAATTGTCTGGTCCAATTTAACGATTCCTCTTGAATTACGTTCTATGAGAAATGTCCTTGATCTGCTCACTTAACCGTAACAAATTTATTTGTTTATTAGGTACATGCTATTTTTTATTTATGCTGAAGAAATGAACAAATTTGATAAAAAAATAAGACAGATATGATAATTTTTTTCAAGCTGACCCATGTTTATTACATTCAGAAACTCCCCTGCTTTAGGAGCAAAAATCATGAAATTGGACCAGACAAAAATCCACCCAAATATAGGTAAAACATAACTTTTGTTAAACATAACCGATTGAAATTAAACAAACGGCATATTAAAGTTCAATTCATGGACTATAAAATGCAATGTTTATAATTATGCTTTCTGACTTGTCCATTAAACCTGAGAAAATTACTCGCAACAACAAAATGGGCTAACAGGAAGTGATGCCTACTTGAGCAACAATAGCTCTTTTGTTTAGCTGTCAATCATGTGTGTGGTATGTTTGACTTTTGAATGTATTGAGGAAGTGTGTAATACAACGTTTTGACTGTTACCATGGTTACAAATTACTCATGCAGATGCACCTAGAATGTTCTGTATTATATGTTTGCTAGAATTGTGTGGATTTAAAAGTGCTTTCCAGATAAATTTGTAGAAGTATAAAGAGAGATGGCTTGTGATATTTGTAATGGCTCACCCAGAAAGGGGGGGGGGGGACTTTTTACGACAGAAAATCGGCTTGAAATTCTTATTATTTTCTCTATTTTTGTTGCCTATTTTCGCCAGTTTCTCGAAAAGCGTTCTGTAGCAAAGTCTCCCTTTTCGGGTTGAGTTATCACATTTGTGGTCGGTAATATTTGGTTAGCTGTTGGTGCTGTTAGCTGTGCTTGAGATATTTTTGAGAGACACAGATTGGATGGACTTTTAGTACTGATTTTGTAGTACCTTTTACGCATAGCTGTTACATTAGAGAAGTTTTATGAACTCCCCTTGGAAGCAAGGCATGATGGGGAGTTATTGATATCTTCTCTTCATATAAAATCTGTAGCTTTATTTTTATTTGTGGACACCAGGACCAGGACGAACAGTATCCACATAGGACTACTACAATTCATGCTACATCGGCGCTTAGCAACCAACCTTTAAACCTGTTATGCAAAACACGTGCACGAATCTTCTTTTTCTTTAAATTACTTTTTTTGATAATTAAAAGCGCACGTTTAAAAACGTGCGCACGTTTAAAAACGTCAAAACACTACAGAAAATTGAATTTATACTCTAAAAATATTTTGTCATCTACGAATGTTGTAAAATCATACAATATCAATTCTGAAATTACTGTTTGACGCCTTCAGTGTTTAAAAACATGCTATACGGAAATTGTATCATCTCATGTTAAATGGTGCCAAAGAGAAACAATAATCAGTAAAACTCGATCTAGATTAAATCTGTAAAATAACAGGATATGTAAACATCCTAACGTTGCTGCAGACGCCTCGAAACTAATAATTATGACACAAACATTGATTAAACGACGCCACAATCTTTGATATTGAAACGAAACACAAAACATCTATAAATTGGTTATCACAAGTTTGTTATTGATATAGCACGATGTATTCTTGATTCACGTTTTTATTTTCGTAAAGGAGACGTGTAGCTTATCAGTTTAAGTGGGGACAATAACAATGACTTCTGGATGGGATTTTTAATTGACAACACCCATTCAGATGTTGCGTGTATTTATTTTTTAGGGTTTTGGCCATTTCCATTTTTTTCCATTTTTGGCCCTTTTTTGACCTTATTTGGCATGAAATTCAAAAAATTGGTAAAAACGCTTAAAATGAAAAATAGCAACATCTAAATGGGTGTTTTAAGTTAAAAAATATATTCAGAAACCAATTTTTTAAAATTAGTTATTTTTAGCTTGTTTGGAAGCCCAAATGGCCAAGATTTGTGTGTGTGTGTGTGTGTGTGTGATTTTTATCCTATCATATCATATTTGTTGTGAAAATGTCTTTTATGGACATGTATACAAAACACTTTGTTAAAAAGTAATAGTACAAAATAAACTTGCAAAAACGTAAAATTGAGTAACATATTGTCCCCTTTAAGGTGTTTGGTCCACGCGCCGTCCACGCGTACCAGTACGCACTAGTTTCCCAGTTGGTAAGTGCCGCAAGACCCATATACTCTGAGTAGTGTTTTGAAGCTAAAAATTGACATATTTTAATATTTTTTCTGGAAAATTAGTTCGGTTACCCCTAATTTTTATTGTTTTATTTGAAAAAACATACTTGTGCGCAACTTTTGTGAAAAAATGGACACACATTTTCGGGCTGGATATTTAAATCAACACTAAATAATGTCACTTTTGCCACATTTCCCATAGACTCCTGTACTAATTTTTCCCAAAAAACCTCCAAAATGCTGTTTATAAATCGACACGCATGCAAAATCGAGTCCGGTGATCCCAAATTCTTATTTCAAAAATCAATTCTACATCGATAAAATATCATCCATGCCGATTTTTACTAGAAATTTTCGGGCAGATTTGTCATAGACCAGACACCTTAAATAAATCAAATGTATTTAATTTCCTGCAAAATCTTTTACCAAGTGCTTCCTTGGCAAAAATAAATGTTTTGTGTTCTAAAGCTTATTACCTAATAATAAATGATGAGATTTAGGTATTACATTTCATTATTGTAAGGGATTCAATTTTCATGTTATCACACTTCAAATAGTAATTTGTTATGGATATATGGAACAATAAGGACAATGCGGCGCTCGCACAATGATGACGATGCAAACAAACTCAGTACCACCTTCAAGTATTTATGTCTTCACTGTTATTTTATTTAGTTTGATCTTTACGTAACAAAAGTAGAAGAAACAGAAAAAGAAGGTAAAACTAAATGTTGTAGACGAATTTTGAAAGAAGCCTCTTCAGGATCAATATGAAAAGGCTAAATATGCACAGACTGTGACAACATTGAGTTTAGTGACACACTGCAAAGCAGAAACAAGCAGTAACAAGACCCTTTATCGAAAACATAAAGGAGTCTGAAATTGGAGAGGGCATTTTCTATTCTTATTTGAATTCACCTTTATATATCTTTATGTAGATACCTGTATTCGTGTTAAAGTTACGTACATAAAATCAGACCACCATGGATACAAATATACGTCTAATCTCTTTGCCTTCGCATCGTATTCACATTCGGTGCATTCTAAAGTAAATAAAACAGAAAGCGATGCTAAGCATGCCCTAACTCACGATTGTGTTACTTTCTATGTTTACGTTAACAAAGCAACCTACATTTGTTGGTCATTTCTTTCAATACGGTACCTTAAGTGTAATGAAGTTTAAGATAGTCAAAGTTATACTCATTCACTTAATGCAGAGTCGGTCAACGTATGGATTTATGGTTTGTATTAAAAAAATCAAAATGTCAGTTTACCATTAATATCAATTGAAATCAGTAAATCACTTCTGAGTGCTGAGTAAATAAATAAATAAATAAATGAATATATAAATAAATAAGTAAATAAATAAATATTAATAACATGAAATCATGTTTGTCAACGACAAAAACCTCCAACTGACAGACATTTTATTATCAAGTTTATGTATTGCAATCTCATACATCGTGTAAATTTCTAAGCACCAAGTACATGTGATGGCTCACCCCGAAAGGGGGGGGACTTTGATTTTATCATTTCAACTGTTAGAACATTTTCTAAGCTTTAAAATGACACCTTACTTGTTGAAATTGATCCAGGCAATCAAATTTTACAACAGAAAATCTGCTGGAAATTCTTATTATTTTCCTTATTTTTTGCTGCCTATTTTCACCAGTTTCTCGAAAAGTTTTCTGTCGCAAAGTCCCCTTTTCGGAGTGAGTCATCACATATATTATTATTTTGCATTAAGGAACTTGTGGTAGTGGCGTAGCCAGATTGGATATGGCCACATCCCAAATATTTCATTTGTCGATCGGGAGAGGTCACATGTCGGAAAACTTGCAGGAAATTTGAAGTCGAAGAGACGTTTGTCGTTTTATTTTGAACGACATCAGTTTTGAACCTATTTGTTTGTAAAGCTAAAAAAAGCTTGAACATTGTTTACAGCTAATACTTGTGAGAAATTGTGATACGGAATGTAAGAATGTAAAGAAAGTCATCTATGCACTTGTGAGATTTTTTTCTCTTCAATTTTCAAAAGTTACGTTGAAAAAAATGAGGTCTAACTTTTGAGTCTTATTTGTCGGTTTTTGCTCCACCAATATTGAAACTGATTTGTATACAGGCCCCATACCACTACAGTATTATGAATTTGGACAGCGGTAGAGTGTGACAGCAAAAATCTATGGTGACAGACACGAGAGTATTGTAAGCTAATTATTGTTATGGATTTTTTTTATCGAAGCGAACATCCCTGAATTATCTTTGAAGCTTGCTCTTTGGATATTTTTGATACTTGTGCGAGTATTTCATCTTTATGGTAAACAGAATGCAATTTCCCGATTTACTTACTCCTGAAATCCCGTTTTCTTTTTGTTTTTATGAACACAGGGATCCAATAGAGAAACTGCCATCATTTGTCTGACAATGGTCTTGCAAGGTATTCACAAGAAGTATTTTTTTAATTTTTGGAGTCATAGAGTGAAATATTAAGACGGTTTCCTCCATTTTGCACACAGAGATAGATATTTGTCTTATTGATGCACAAATAATTTGCATATTCAATGTGTATAGTCTTCGAACACTTAAAACTCTTAAACTAGAGCACACATGGAATAATATGTCTTTTAGATTCAACACTTTGCTAGTTTATTTATGTTGCTGCTTGGGTACAAATACTTTCAATGCTTTATAAATCAAGCTGTCTCAGGTTCTGAAAAGATAAAAAATGATGCTCTTGCTTTTATATAATTTACATCCGTTAACATCAAAGAGTTTGAAAGAATTAAATTATGTTCAATAATGATATTGCAGAATTAAAGAAATTAAATTAAACAAATTGTAGGCGAGTATGATGCACTTTTTTATACAGAATTAAAAAACAAACCAGCTTTAAATACTTATAAGCGAAGAGAAGCTGCTTACTACATTATAATTCATCTATTTAGATAGCTCGTGTTGTGTAGTTTAAAAAGCCTAAACTTTGGAATTAGTTTTTTTCCGACAACTTTGTCTACGAGTGTTAGTATTGGCTAGCGTTATTATTCACAAACATCAAGTGGCAGCAATGTACTTTAGATCTTAAAAAGAAAGAAACAAATAATATAAAAAAAACCTTGACCAAACTCCAGAAAAACATACCTAAATATAAATTCTAACCCTAACACTAACATGTAAACGTAAACCTATCCCCGCAATTTACCCCGACTTTTAAATTTCGAGAGGGACTGTTCTAGCATGGTAAGATAAGGATAGGAAGGTAAGAATTTCAATTTAGGCACCATTATTTTATTACTATATATATTGAAAAAATACATTCTACGAAGAGAGTGATTTTCGATCGTAATTGAATTGTACAACAACCGTAAGTACACCATGGAATTTTACCTCAAATGTTTCAAAAACGTAGAGCAAAAATCGATCAATAACTGTTACCGTAAAAAGGTATGGAAACATTAAAAGAGCATATCTCGAGTTATTCGTATAGCAACACTTAGCAACAATTTGCAGATTATACTTTTTTTGTATCCGGCTAAATTTCTGAAAGACTTATTCTCAACAAAGTTATACAATAAAAACGAAAACAAGACTTTCATTCGGCGTGAGGTAGCGGGCATGGTTGTTAACCAAGTCCTAGATACATTTTAATGTTCAATATTATTGTATAAAGCAAACTTAACGTAGTGAAAGGTTGCACTACATTTTAGATTGTAGATATTTCTTTAGTGCATGCAAAAATATTTGTACAAAAGCTGATAGCTGCAGTTGATTCAAATTATCAGAGGCAACGTTTAATCAAATAAGTAACGTCACAAGGCAGCAAAACATCTAATAATGCGACAAAACGGTAGATTATATTTGTTCTTTCTTATCCATTTGCCTATAACATTTCAAAACATGGTGTAATAATGACAAACGATTGCAACTCTGGTAAAGCAGTGTATCGATGCTAGTAGCATACCAACAGCAGTTTTCAAAAGACTGCCATTGTTCATCCACAATTGAATACACCAGTACAAGAAAACCCCAACCCCAATAGCTCCCTTCTGTAAATTATAAATGCATACAAATCTCTGAAAATGCTTTCAAATCACTAAACAGTATTTCCATGTCTTATATCCCATTTATAGTGTCACATTTGACCTTGTAGTTGACTTTTTCAGACATTATCAGATAATGTTTCTAGTATATAGTCGCAGAGGGGAACTCATGGAGTTGGGGTTTACTTGTACTGGCTGTTTAAATATAGCAAATATGTACTATAACAATTATCTAACAATATCTAAAAAAGTCAACTACACGGTCAAATGTGACACTATTATTAGGATATTGACATGGAAAGGTATTTTAGTGATGTGAAAGATCTGGCATTCACGGCTATCGAGAGCCATCAAACTTAAACTTGTCCAGGCAACAGTCGAGACCGTATTACTCTACGGTGCTGAAACTTGGACTATGACACCTAAATTAAGGAAGCTGTTGATGGATGTTACACTAGGCTTCTGAGAGCAGCACTTAATACCAGCTGGAAAAGCCATACATCAAATGCTGAACTATATGGACAACTTCCCAAAGTATCAAATACAATACAGAAGAGAAGACTCCGATTCGCTGGCCACTGCAAAAGGGCTAGCTCCCAACCAGTAGCATTCCAAATTATGTGGCGACCCACCCAGGGAAAGAGAAAGGTTGGACATCCAAAGATCACTTATGTAGACGTTCTCAGCAAAGACACCCAGCTTCAACCAGTTGAAATACACAACTGCATGACAGACATACAACAGTGGAAAGTAAGTAGTAAGTAAGAAAGCATTTTCACAGATTTGTATGCATTTATATTTTATAAGTATAATTAACAGAAGGGAGCTATTGCGGTTGTGGTTTTCTTACTATGGCGTATTCAATTCCTTTCCTACGGAATTCAATGATATTGTTGTATGTATCATTCGTAATTTAGAAGAACATGTTAGCTCGATATAAAAAGCACTCCACATCTATCAATACCTCTAGTAGACGTTTTTGTCGCATTTATTTATTTATTTTTTATATATATATTTTGTACAAGAAGGTGGTCGTTGGTATGAGACAATACTTGTATTTATCGCTAATAAGCTATGAGATATGCTTTGTTACTTTGCATATCATCACTTTATTTGGAAAATATCAAGAAGCAAGCCAAGTATTTGCGGTGACTACTAGCTATCTGGAGGTAGCTGCACGTATTAACCTTTTTTCCCATATAAATAATAGTAAAAGCTTTAATAACAAAAATTATAAAAATAGTTAAATTTCTTGATTTCTTGTTTTGATATGCATGAACAAATGTTTCCAAATGAACTAAAAAGCTCAATAAATAGAAACATCTTTACGCATTATGCTAGAAACAGAGTAACGTTAACATGGTGAATATGTGAAAGCATTCCAAAATTTGAAACATTTAAGACAAATTTAGTGATTGCCAATGCATTTAATGAAACTCCTGCCTTGATAAATATACAAAGGTTAATCAAATCGCCGGCCGATTCCTTAAAAACAAGTACATTAAGAGTAAACGTTGGAAATGTAATCGCCAACCCCGTATTTTTGTCTCCATTTCATTGACATCTAACACACAGGGGGAAAGAAACACTATAAATCCGTCTCTGAAACTTAAGGATAACTCAAACTTCTTTACAGCTTTAAGACGAGACTTGGACAGCCTTCTATTTACATTGTGAAATCACCAGATTTAATATGAAAACTAACCAAGCTTGGTTTACCTGCGATACCTGTAGTAAATACTATTTAAGCGCTGTTTCAATATGGGTGGATTGAAGAGAAATGTGTGGGCATTCCATCGATAAACGAAACACCGGATTTTAAGTTGGTTAGTTTTCACTTTGAGGTCGTGTTTATTTCGCAGTATATTTAGAGCACGTCACAAATTAATGGAGACGTTAGAAAATCTCTGATTAGTGTCATAAGTTTACATATCACTTGCAGATAAACGTCTTCTGAAACACACTATTGATAGAAAACTTGAAAGTTAACTTTTTTAGTTCTTACTTGTTTGTTTCTTTTTTTTCAAATTGAAAATTTGCTGAGCCCTAATCGGTATACTTACAAAACGGTGTCTCGGAACTTCGGAACATGACCGATAAGGGTAAACGTTTACCAATGACTAAAGTATGTATAACATTGGAAGTTATCACTGATATTATTGCACAAGATTAGCTTTCTTGAAATTGAATATAAGCTGATTAATATCCTCAAAAATGTTAAACCGTATAATGAACTCGGGATAACGAAATGGGTTGGTAGGCTGCAAGCTTTCAATTAGTGTTTGTGGTAAACAAAATAAAACGTCTGTAAATCTTTGATATTCAAATATAACAGGACATCCCTTGTTGGCAGTAATAGAAGTTGAAATATCCGCGCAGAAAATAATAAGAAATTATGTTGTGCATGGTCATGTATTGAAGTTCGATCATCGCATTTATTCACAAAGATAGTATTTGATATTTGAGAGAGTTTTGATTACAATTAATTATTTTACATTGCTCGTTAAAATGTATTGTGACATCAGCATACAGATATCACTTATATATTTGGCCAGCAATTAAAAGAGAACACGTTTGCTAGAAATATCACGTAACCACATATTTTTGTTTTTCACACCTCTCTAAATATCTTGCAGCAAAAGAGTAACATTTCCATATTTATATACTTCTAATATGTACTGCATTTCTTTTGAAAGGATTCAACATTATATCAATATTGCCGGTACAAACAGACAAAACAAATCAAACACGCTATCGCCTTTGGTACACGGCTTTGTATCTTCACTGTCTTCAATGCTTAAGAGCACAGACAGGAAATACTTTTTCGTCTTATACCTTTTAAATAAACTTGCCTTGTGTCAGTGTTTTCTTAGCAGGGTGATGCTTAGCTATACATATTATTCATGCAATTAAAAGTCCCTGGTTCTGCATTGGTAAAGAAAGTTGATTACTTCAGGGAAAATGTATTGATCTAAGATTTGCAGTGTGAGGGCTTAAAAGTAGTAAACTTTGCGCAACAATTATTTTGTGATTGGTTTGGAATTGAATGAAACAAATGCAAGTCGGAAATGATAAGTTTTTCATTTGAAGATTAAGAATAACTAGAAATACACACATAGTAAGAAACTGACTATATAACAGCTTAAAAAAGAAACTTTAGAAGTCGAGAACAAAAAGCTTCCCAAGGCAAGCAATACATCTAACAAAGCAGCCAAGCTAAAGTAAGAATGTACATGTCTGTTTTATTCATTTTTCAGATAGCATTTCAAAACATGTTGTAATGATAATATCTATGATATTTATTGTTTTCAGCAATGTATCAAGATGTTGACAACATTGCCAACGTCAGGTTTTGAAGAAACTAATTATTTTTCATCCACAATTCCTTTCCAAAGATACATAATAATATTGTCGTGTGTACTATTCCCAATTTCTGAAAAGGCATTCTGGTTCAAACACCCAAAACGTTTTTTTGTATTAAAAACCATAAAAGTACATGTGCCTTAAAGAAACAAATGTTAAAAAATTAATGACAGTTTTGATGTGCTTAGTCAAGTTTCTTCAAATGAACTGAGTGGACCAATAAACATGATAAAAGAAAGAGACGTTATCGCAAATCTAAAACCCAGGTAACGTGAATATGGGACCACATTCTAACTTTCATATCTTCATTTTGTTTAAATATGTGTGTACAATTAAATCAATTCAACAGACTCAATTCTACAATAACACTCCAATACAAAAAAAGAGGTGTAAAAGCAATAGCATTATGTCTGACTTTTAGTAAAATGTATCCATCGCTGACACTGAGGACATATAAAACTCCTTAGAGCTTACGACAAGACGTTCGAAAGCTTTGATTTACATTTAAAATCACCAGATTTAAATACAAATACTAACCAAGCTTGGTTTACAGACATTACCCGAGGTAACCACTATTCGAGGCTGTTTGAATATGGAAAAATGTAGTCTCTTAGGTAAGTTAAATATAGGGATAAGAAAAAGGTGGGGTTGTCTTCTCTTTTGGGTCCTACTCATTTCGAAGTATAATAATGACTTAATATAAAAAATAGTTATTCACACAACAAGAATATTTTGATCAATTTGAAGAGCTTTCTATTACATAACCAGAAAATGAATGTCGAAGACGTTTTCTATGCAGAGACTTTAATTATGGCTATAATACCAAGGCCATAATGTGTTATTTCCGAACTACAATGTATGTAGAGTAATAAGTAATGCACATTTCGGAAAAATATTGATGCTTTGATTGATTTTGAAATAACTAAAAGAGAAATCGCATGTTTTATGTACAAATTGACATTTTGAACCTAAACAAGATAGGTTTCGAATTATGAAAATGTGATATCGGACATAAAATAATGGTTAGTATCGTTAAAGATAAGTATTGGTCTCATTATTTTCAGATGCACTTTTCAAGCCTTACTTTTGAAAATATATACATGTATATTGGTTGAATATTGAAAATAACCAAAACTTTAATGTTCAATTACTAGGTCTTTCTTTTCATTTTCGATGATAATTTTGCGGGATTTACAGCGCGTTCACCCACAAACGCATCTGTTGCCACGCAAGTGATACGCACATTTAGGAACTCATTCTCGGCTCAAATTTTAAGACGCATATCTAGACCCTTATTTTCCCTGCAACTGCCACGTAGGTTTTATTACTGAAAAAAAGAACCTTTGGTTCTATTATTTTTTATTACTTATAATTAAATATAACATGTTAAGGTATCAAGTAATACAAAACAATGAAATCATGTTTTCAAAGTAACTGCCGGGGTTAAATGTTGCCTAAAGCAACCACAATAAGTTATCAAACAGTTACCAATAATGGACATTGAAATTGCTTGTAATCATGGTTTTCTACTACTTCTGACTGTAAAGAACAAGAATTATGTTGAAATGATATTCGAAAATTTTTCCTATATTTGAAAATTAGGAGAACAAATTAAATGCATAGGGTATGAAAAAGACAAATATGGGAATAGCCAAAAGCAGCAAGAGAAGGACGTGAAAAGCAAATGAAACTTCCACATACTTAAGAAAAATGCAAATGACACAATGTGAAACAAACAAGAGTGACGAGGACGTGTTTTGAGGTATAAATATATATTAAATAAAACGTTGACGTCTGAGAGTGATTATGCTGTTACAGGAAAACATTACTTGAGTTGTGAAAATATCAAACGTGTTAATCCTCAGATAAGTTGACATTATTTGTCAAATATTTACAATTCATCGGGTCATTTTGATGACATACAAACTTAGTTTGTTTAACACAGGAAGCTTGATATAAATTGAAAAGTAATCTTTTAAAATACAAGCAGCCTTAAACATATGCAAATACTGTTTGAAGAAAGAGAACCGACTTTTAGCTAAATCGTTTCCGAGCAATTCTATATCAATAATGAGTACAATTATATGATCTGAATACTATTCAATTATTTGTGATTGTATAGAGCATTTGAGCACTTCTAAGTGTGCTCTTTTTATGAATAAATGAATTTAAGGAGCACAGTCCTATTGGGTCTATTATTCAAACATTTTGACAATTTGTTGATCCCAAACTATTCTCATTCCATTTGTCTCATTGCCGATGTGAAATTTTCGGCTGAAACTTGCCTCCTTCGGAGATATAAGTAAAAATGACTGGTAACCATAAAATTATCTATCTAGTGTAGTAAAGATATACACATTTGCTCATAAAATAAAACAGCTTGGTCGATTCAACTGGAACATAAAATTGAAACATCTAATGGTGATCTTTCATATAAACTAAAAAGTAAAATTTGAAATAAAAACCGATCATGTACCTTTAAACTCCATTAGCGAGGCAATATGAAAATGTTACATTTTTTATAAGAAAGAGCATAATGAGAAAAAACTCTTTTTTCGGCAACAACACGTTTTTATTAAAGAACAGTCGTAACGTAACGTAATGATGATTTAATTCAAACATCATTTCCCGCATGATATATTTCATATTTCAAGATGACAGGTATATGATCCACAGAGCTTTAGAGCTAACGGTCATCTTATGGCAAAGAACTCTGAAAGCAAAGTCCAAGGAGATGTCCATATTTTGGACAAATATTTCAAACCTTTCTTTTACCTAGGGAGCAAAACCCCAGTTTGGGAGTAAAACTGCAACGAGAAATTATTTTAATGTGTCCTATCTATATGGATTCTCTGGACCACAGGTAAAATCGATAGGGTGGACACAAAATCAATTTGTTGCATGGGACCATGCAGGAGAGGGAGGGGGGGGGGGTAAGTATACTTTTTCTGGTTCGTTATGATGAGAGGAACATGTTAGAATGGTTTTGAACAAGATTTGACCAAATTTCAAATGTGCCCCCTGCAATGACTTTTACCCCCTCCTGCAGGGTCCCATGCAACTGACTGATTTTGTGTCCACCCTAGTGATGTTACATATGGTCCATAGCACCCATCTAGATAGGACACATTAAAATAATTTCTTGTTGCAGGCAAACCTGTTTTGCTCCCCAGGTATTTAGGCTTTAAACTCTATTACAAAACTCAGAGCAAAGAGCAACAGCTTTGCATATATACCGACTCCTATCTGTTCCAACATTTGATCAGCATTAATTGCTTACGTGTAATCATGCATCGTGTCTCATAGGGATTTGATATACGCGCAACTCACCCTTTGTGGATTGCAGAAATAGCTTAGTGGTAAATGATAGTGTAATAAAAACTATGTAACTAAAGATGATGAAAAGCATGCCTTACAGGAATACTTGGTCAAGTCTTGCAGCTCTGTTACAAAAAGGGACAGAGTCTGTGTATTCAGTCTTGAAGACATACTGTTTTGTTTGGAAAACAGTTTGTTATCTCACATAACCTGAAGCTGCATCTTACAAGTGCTACGATTATAAACAAGAGTTGTAGAGGTTGAGGTAGGTTATGATACATTCGTAAGTCGTGACCATATATTGGATTGTTTTATCTGCAGTCATTGCTTACACTCACGAAGTCGTAAATGGGAAACGTCCTCTTTGTATTCTCGCTTCATTGTTTCTTTTTTTCGACTGTCGATTTTACAGCCTTTGTGTATTTTAACTGCTTGCCTCTACTTAATATTTGTAAAGTGCCGTATGGTCTCTGGAAACAGGGTGCTAAATGAAATCTTTTAATAATATAATAGTTAAAACTATCATATTATTATTAACAACGACCCTACATTTTTAAAAGTACCAATAATAATGTTTGTGCATCAAAATAATATATATTATTATTTTTGAATATTCTCATGAGTAACTCATGAGAAACAATAGAAGTCATGGTCCCTTTGATTAAATGGCATCAGGCTAATTCGGAAAAATATAGTTCTAAGAAAATCGAGTTTAAAGGTTTTGTACTGAGTAAAACGTGAATGAAAAGAGAATTTTTTTTATCTTGGCTTTTAACACATTTTTTATGTTCTGGATGTTGAATCCTGATTAATATGATAGAATACACTTCAAAGTTAACGTTTCTGATGAAATTAGAAATTCGACCTTGGACGTAATTTTTTACTATGCTCAGCTTCAATGGCCCGTATCAAGTAATTTACTATGCCAACCTTAATGTACCTATTGATATGGCGGGTCACAAATGAAAAAGCAAACGGACCTGGAAACTTGTTCCATTTTGTAATGGAACATTTCAAGTTGATTTAAAATGAAAACTTTTTTAAGATTACCTAGCCAAACTACCAAACCGTTTGCTATTGTACAATATGTAAGCTTTATAACATACAGTCAACAACATCCCAACAGAACACTGATCATCAACACCAATATTGGATACACAGATAAAATATTAAGCTGAAAAAATTGCAACATTGTAATAGTGGATTTGTGATAAGACACCACAAACAATCGAGACACGTTTGGTCAAGATAGATCAGACTGATAAATTTATAGTACAAATTCAATTTCCAAAGAAACCCAAAGGGTTATCATTCCGTACAAAACCCACGCTTCGTCCAAAGGAGGCAGTTGGCAATTTAAGCTGTGTTTTGTATTGTTCTTTAAATTTAAAGACCGTTGGAAACATGCGAAATGAGATCCATACAGCTCTTCTTGTATGTAATAGTTGTATTTTCGTAGAGGTATCCTGATTATATAATCATAAATAATTCAAATCATACTGAAACAATATAAAAAATCTCTTTGACCATATACAGGTTTCAACAGAAATTTCATTATTTTTTGTGGAAAAGGCAATCTCATCACAGGACTAAACCTCAGTCACAAGTGCGGTTTCCTTGTGTGTCAAACGAATTTTAAATCGGTCTGTTTAACGCTAAGGTACTTTAAGTGAAGGATGGTGAAATCTGCCTTTATCTTTCAGAGACCATTTAGTACCATTTTGAAATAAAAAGCTATATGATAAGCTGAAATTTGCAAATCATGTTAGAATTCGCATTTTGTATTATCACGAACCAAAAATTCGAAAGTTTTAAATAGGACTACAAGGAGTTCAACTGGTGTCGTCGTCCTCGTGCAATTGCACTGCGTGATGTATTTTAGACGTGCAATGTCTTCATTCTGATATTAAGAGTGCAGACTGGAAATACGAATTTGTCTACCTTTTACACACAATATAGTTTAATCAGTGTCTTTAATAGGAATTTGATTCCATTTGGAAAATGGTGTGTTTATTTAGAATTTGCATTATGAAGGTTTAAAAGAAGCAAATTATGCGCAGCAATTACTTTGTACTTCATTTAAATTGAATGAAACAAATGAATCGTCAGAAAGAGAGTACAGTTTATTTCATTTGCAGAAATATGTGTGCAAATAGGATTTTTTAAAATACCCTAGCCACATAGCCTTAGGGCAGGGTTACGATGTTGTTACGTAGAGCTTAATACCCTGGCCACATAGCCTTGGGCGAGGTTACGATGTTGTTACGTAGAGCTTAATACCTTGGCCACATAGCCTTGGGGCGAAGTCACGATGTTGTTACGTAGACCTTAATACCCTGGCCACATAGCCTTGGGGCGAGGTTACGATGTTGTTACGTAGAGCTTAATACCATGGCCACATAGCCTTGGGGCGAGGTAACGATGTCGTTACGTAGAGCTTAATACCCATGCCACATAGCCTTTGGGCGAGGTTACGATGTTGTTACGTAGACCTTAATACCCTGGCCACATAGCCTTGGGGCGAAGTCACGATGTTGTTACGTAGACCTTAATACCCTGGCCACATAGCCTTGGGGCGAGGTTACGATGTTGTTACGTAGAGCTTAATACCCTGGCCACATTGCCTTGGGGCGAAGTTACGATGTTGTTACGTAGACCTTAATACCCTAGCCACATAGCCTTGGGGCGAGGTTACGATGTTGTTACGTAGACCTTAAAACCCTGGCCACATAGCATTGGGGCGAGGTTACGATGTTATTACGTAGAGCTTAATAACCTGGCCACATAGCCTTGGGCGAGGTTATGATGTTGTTACGTAGAGCTTAATACCCTGGCCACATAGCCGTGGGGCGAGGTTACGATGTTGTTACGTAGAGCTTAATACCCTGGCCACAAAGCCTTGGGGCGAGGTTACGATGTTGTTACGTAGACCTTAATACCCTGGCCACATAGCTTTGGGGCGAGGTTACGATGTTGTTACGTAGAGCTTA
>JXSR01S022188.1:20158-30499 GCA_000969725.1 Ophiothrix spiculata | reverse complement strand
GAGACTTCCAAACCTAAAAATCACAAAAATGATCCATAGAAATATTCGCCCCCCGGAACCACATCAACACGGCGATTTTCACAACCATACGATAAATGATGAAAGAGTAGATACAAATTCTAAGCGTGACGCACCAACCCCATGTGTATACACCTTTGCCTTGCTAAGGCAAAGGTCTAATAAAATGAGGTCCAGAATTTGACCTAAGTGGGATTGGGAACAATCAGGAGTAGAATACCCTACTCTTTTATGATACTGACTGTGATTTCATGTACAGGTATGACTCTTATACATGGGACTGATGGCTTTACATTCCCCTCTTTATTATTTTACGCAGGCCTGATTTTACGTTTGGTTTTGACACGGTTTAGAAAATTAAGAATTTCAGTAGTTATGGAAGGTAAAAAATTGAAGAAAAAAAATCGGGAGAGACTTTGATTGATTAATGTTAGATAAATAAAGCATGTACACGACCTGGATTTTGATAAAAAATATTGGATAATTTGATATTAACAAGGTGATTTTGTTTGATCTAATAGCCGCGCAAACACTTAAGACCAGGAGTGTACCTTTAAGTAGAAAGTGCATGGATTTCAAATAGAATAGCCCGATATTATGATACTCACCAATCTTAGCATTAGTCGTTTCATTTTCTTCTACATTAATTGCTTGTAATTTCTGTATGTACTTGTCTGTTAGGTATTTAAACACATCGTCTACATTCAGGTTTTCTTTAACAGATGTTCTATAAAAGCGCACTTTTAATCTCTTTGCTAATGCTTCTGCTTCCTCACTGAAAAAGAAAAGGCATGAAAATTGTGGAGGTTAGTATTTGCAACAAACCGTATAGCGGTCTAGTGGAGATTATATACGCAAACTATTCGGCAATAGCTACTTGCTGTATCTGCACTGGTTGTCAAAATCCATATATGGATATCTTGCTTGAACATATGAAGAGCCCGATTCCAAAACCTCTTACGTCCATTTTTATGGAATTTGAGTTTGAACCTGAAACATATAGTGCTTGATCGTACCTTCCAAGCAATGATAACGATTTGTTGCAAAACTGCCTATAATCTGTTGAAAATGTCAATCAAAAATTGACTTTGTTTCCAAAACCTCTTACATCCAAAATAGTTTTGTGACAAAACCTCTTATGTCCATGCCTGTTGTTGTTATTGGACCATAACTAATGAATCGTTTGAGGGAACCACAATTATCATTTCCCGCAACATTTGAATTAGACAAGTACTGCATGTAACTACATACTTGACAGCATGCATTGTGCTTTTATAATGTATCCATTACACTGGTCGATTAGTACTCCCTGAACTGTTTGTGTATCTTGTTGTTGTTGTTGTTTTTGATTGGGGTGCCGGGATGAAAACGGGGTGGGGGATGGGAGGGTTCGTATATCAGCAAGATTCATTAGCCAAATGTACGAAGGAAAACTTACAAATTATGCTGACCGTTAAATTACATAAAACAAGTAAGGAAAGGAAAGCGTATGTAATGGGGTGGGGGGGGGGGTAACGGAGGAGGAGGGGAGGGGGAGGGATATTACATAGAACCCTTTGCCAAGTTATTTACAACCTATCATAAGCCTGAGAACATGCCGCAATTTGCATGAACCACTCTGTTGCTATTGCATTTTTGTGCACTTTCTGGACGGTTTTAGCTGAGCAAACCTTTGAATGGTGGGGATGGGGCGGGTGGGTGTTGGAAAGGGTGGGTTTTGGGCTTTAAAGGTGTAACTACATAGATGTGAATGTTTTAGTTAATAAATCACATCATTTTACACTGAAAATATGATCTTAATTTCTGAAATTGATTTATTTTGTTTGTTGTCCATTGACTAATTATGGAGTTTGGTGACAAAACCTCTTACATCCATTTTTTTGAAATATTGTAATAGGTTAAGAAATAATTGTGATTAGTCTGATTTCTGTAAACGTAATAATTGTAAACAAGTACATCATTATACTTAATTTGCATGCAAACTTGATTCAAAATAACAACGTACAAATGTCATGATAAACTTTCCTTGTTTTCTCAGTTTAACAAAAATGGATGTAAGAGGTTTTGGAAACAAGCTCTTCATATAAAAACAGATGTACTTTAAATCAAGGAAATAGTGCATAGCAAAGACACATGGCCAAATGCATGGATGAGGTGAACTATTGCTGCATTTAAGATCAGTGGATAAATAGACTGTGCCCAGGCGACATAGGACACGATTTACTAGAAGCTACTAGATTTAGGCATGATGGACTTCTAAACACAAATTTAAGATGCATTCTACGAGTCTAATGGCTCACAGATATTTAAAATATTACAATACCCATATTTTTACCTTTCCTCAAAAATAACAAAAAGGATCATATACTGATAAACGATAAACTTTATTATGTTATTCTAAATTCGCTGGGTTTATCGAGGCACTATTTTTCTATATATTGAAATAACTCAGGCGACACGTGTATGGATACCTGATAAAATCTGACAGTAAAGAGGCATGTCCAACATCGTCTGACTGTGCCAACTTGTGCAAATCTTGACCATGTTGCCGATTTGTTTACATCTTACCCCAGTAGACTTTACACACCTAGATTGCATTTCAAGAATAAAGTTAAGATTCTAAATTTTGGTCCAAATTAATTGCAATAATAAAAATGCCCTTTTTGACAGACACTTGTCAAATCATGTGAGGCCAAGTAAAAAAATATAATAGTTTCTCGTCCTTGAGCGTTTTGGCTGCCATATCATTTTTTTTTTCTTTTCATAAATTTTCTTTACCCAAAATTTCACTGAAAATTCGAGTTATTTCACAATCTACACTTCTTGATCGATCTTGAAATGTTCTCTTATGCAGTCTATACATGCGTATCTGTTTCATATTTGGCGGAATTTCCCGTATTTCAACTGTTAAACATCCGTTAAAAACGGGATGTCCCGTATTTACAGGGTAAGTAAAAAAAAAATTAAAAAATGCTCTCATCCTTCTTTTTTCAAAAAATTCGGACGAAAAACTATTTTATTTTTACTTGGCCTTTCTGCTAATTAAAATCCTGTGTGTAATACAAAATGCAATAATGAATTTGTCAATCATTGAATTATCCAATGGTCCTAAATTAGACAAGAATATTCAGCTGCTTTAATTTACAAACATTTACCCAGCAGAAGGACATGCAGAATTAATTTTCATACATAACATGTACTTTGTAGTTACTTTTTGTTTATTTTGATAATCTGAAAGAGCTAAAGTGGGGTCATTTAACCTGGTCAGACTCGGTTAGTCTTTTCAACATGATTCCTCTACCAATATTTTTATTAACCAAGCAAAAGCCACCTTTTATAATTATTTATTATCGACTTAGTCCAGCAGGGCACCCTGGTTCCCCAGAATGTTGGGAGTTGGGATTTTTTTATTTTTATTTATTTTATTTTTTTTTTGGGGGGGATGGGTTAGTACTACCGGGTGGTGATAACTTGACAAAGATGTCAGTTAAACCCTTGGGGTTGCCAGCAGTTCAGTATAGGCAAGCGCGAAGATCCTGGGCGTCTTGTTTACATCCGGGACCTTTGCCCGATATAGCGCGGTGAAAACAAGTGCCGACTCTTCATTCAACTCAATGGAGAAAATGACGGCTCTCGGAAATTTTGATTGATTCTAGCAAATTTTCAAAATATTTCTATTCCAAAATCATGTAAGATGCGTGGAATTCAAACCACAATAAGATGACAAACACCTTATCATTTCACAGATGTCCTTCTCGTTAAAAAAGAAAGAAAATGAAGGAATGTTCAACGCGCACAAAGTGCAACTCAAACTATTTTAAGACCACTGTGCTGTGTAACTGCTGCGTATGACGTAGGTCCGATTCTTCCTATGGAGCCCCTTTATCATGTGTAAAAATTTGTTTTGCTACTTACGGTTCTATAACGGCATCTTCTACTAAGTCGATTTTATTTTGTACCAGCACCAAGGGAATCGAACCAACCTCCTCTTCTACCTTCTTTTTCCAGCTTTCTACAGCTTCAAATGAGGCACGATCTACTGTAGAAAAAGCTAGCACTCCAGCTTGAGCACCTAGGAAATTCAACAGAATCATTTTAATCAGGGTGTGAATGCAGAAATTTTGTAAATCTTACATTATGTGTGATATTGCGAAAACAGCTTTTTACAAAAATAATATTTTTTTGTGAAATTTGAATGCAAAATGCCTGCCTGCATAACCAAGGGTTGTCACCTGAGAGACATACTTTTAACATCAACATTAAACATTTTACTAAAAGATGAACATTGAATTTATTGTTTAAAATTACTTCAAGTATTTATCTTGCATTTATTCCTATTGTATTGATAAGCTTATCACAAAGAAAGATATTGTTGAGGTTAGTTTGAGCTTATTCTAAAGAATCCTTATAAATGTACATAATTAAACATACATTGTGCAGTTAATAAGAATTTACTTCTTCCACAAAAGGCAGAATCCTTACAACATACGGGGATACATGTCACAGTTCTAAGTCAAAATTTCTTGAAAAGGTCTATACCTGTCCTGGAAAAGAACACTTTCTTTTCTTTTATACAGTGCAAAATTTCCTGAAAACAAGACATTTTCAGCACAATTTCCAGAATTCAGGAAATTTCCTGAAAACTTGCATCCCTGAATACAAACAATATTTATTTGGAAATTTGGAAACCTTCATATTGAAAAATGCAAAAAAAAAAAAAAAAAATGATTTCATTTAAGATGAATGAAGCTCATAATCCCATTTTCCTCTTGAGAGCATTCCGCAACCAAGGTTGGTTAATCCTATTGCACTCAAACTTACCTCTGTAATAAGATTTAGTAATAGCATCAAATTCTTCTTGCCCTGCAGTATCCCATAACATTAGTCGAACTTCTTCTTCGTTTAATCTGCAGAAATGAAATACACGGTTAAATCAAGTAACATTAATGGCCAATATATAAAATTTATAAGTTGGAGCCTCTTATAAAATCAATTTTTTGACTGAACTGTACTTGTTATTTTAAGTTTTCATACGAATTGTTGAATTCCTTTCATGCAATCTTAATTATACATTGTCACTACACAATGTATATTTGCAAAATTTCTACATGTATATTTGAAAAAAATGAAAATCCAATATTTATAGTTCAAATATTTATAGAATATTACTATTATGTTCAATAATATTTTTTAGCCATTGACACACACAGTCCACACTGATATCAAGGATTGCTTTCATATATTACTTAGTCCACACTGGTTCTAAGGCCGATTGTAATATATATCATGGTCAACATTTTATGGTGGTAAAAATCATGTACCCAGGAAAGGTTATATTTATTTATCTAGATATAGATATAATATGTAGATATCAGGTGTTATTGAAGTCATACTTCATATATGCAAATTGACAAATTTCACATGGGGGAGAATCCCAGTGTGACATGTGCGGCAATTAAAAATACAAATGGGCTTTCAGACACTAGTTGCTAGTAAGTGTCATCACAGTCATGCAATGCTCAAGTTTGCTTTAAGGACGATCGCGGTGGCTATGACGTCATATATGATGACGTCATTTTCCCTTTAATAGACGATAACTTGAAAACTGGAGCGTTAGGTTAATTAACGTAATTAACTTTCTTTATCTGTTCGATGTTATAAAACCAAATTTTGACTTTTCCGGTGATGGAAATTATTTTTTAGATTTTACCCCATGCAATTTCATCTCCAGCTATCTTTTGAAAACAGTCAGTGACGCCATAATTTTTTTCTCGATTTGACATCCACTTGACACTCACAATTGACCAGCCAAAAATTAAAAAATTCTACAGGCAGCAAATATTTGAAAAATCAGCATTTTGCGGTATAGGAAATCACACATAAATTTATTGATCCCTGAAGACCCGTTGGCTCGGGAGCACTCATAGCTACTCCTTACTATTTCGCGCTATTTTTTGGCGCTAACCGGGAAGACAATGCGTAAAAAACTAGTGCACACGTTGCATTTTACGTATTAGGCGCAAATCTTACGCTTAGATACCATACGCGCGTTTTGCAAAATCTACCCGACCCTGACCAACAAATTTTTGTAACACTGCCCTCTTGAATAAACGCGATCTTCTTTAAAGCAATACTATAATTTGTTAAAAATGAAGCGCCCATCACCCATGACTTTTGATTTTTTGCCCTTACTGGGTTTGTTTTTTGGTAGATATGAATACCCTCCAAAGAATTTGGATTAAAGATGCTTACTTTTTCTGTTATGGCCATTTGTTGAATTAAATTCGGGATCCAGAATTTAATTCCACATGTATTAATAGGAAAGTATGCATGTACTTTTTATCCATTTTCTGATGGCAAAACAATTTTTTCACAAAATACACTTGAAAACACTTTTAGATTGTCACATTCCTTCATTTTATGCTGTTTTTACTATAAATCATTTGTGATCAAAATCTTATAGTATTGCTTTAACCATATATATGATGTGACTTGCACAATCTAAACACAAAATACAGATGTCTTATTTGATTTGATCATCTCATTTTCTTTCTCCTGCCATTTTTCATTTCTCTTTCCATCATTGTCCCGTAGATATATTTTTTACATCTACACAATCCTTTTTGATTACTATTTTTTAAATGTTTATAGATTTCTTTCTTGCAAACAAATTATAATGCAAGAGCAGATCCTAATTGAAAGCTTCTACAATAATGACATGTCAAAACAAATGGCATTTCAATAACATTATCTGCAAGTTAATGAATGCTGGTTC
The DNA here is from genome assembly GCA_000969725.1 of Ophiothrix spiculata. NCBI lineage: Eukaryota > Metazoa > Echinodermata > Ophiuroidea > Amphilepidida > Ophiotrichidae > Ophiothrix > Ophiothrix spiculata. The sequence continues at coordinate 23,706 of JXSR01S022188.1, read as the reverse complement.
TTTTCACCTTCAGATGTTTCCACAGAGTGTCAAGAATTAGTGATTGTTTTTATCAGTTTCAAGTATTGTTGAATGCTGAGATAAGATTAGTATTTTTAAGGAATTTTTTAAGCATACATCATCTCCACCTGGGTGTGGTCCATCTTTAATATCAGATGGCAACCAGTGGGGGGGGGGGGGGTGCGGTGGGGGCGTCGCACCCCCAAATTTGATAATGTACAAAAAAGGTCCACAAAAATTCCCTAAATGTCAACCAAAAGAACACCCAAAGCACCAAAACATGTAAATGTAGGGGGTTTTTTTAAATTAAAAATTCTACACAAAATGCTTAGAAAACTGCTAAAAACCTTCTTCTTTTTTGCTTTATACTTCTTCAGAACCACTAAATTTAGTTTAGGGTCGACCAAAACGAAAAATTGTCCTCCAAAAGGTCCACTTTTTAAAAATCCGCACCCCCCCCCCCCCTTGAAAAAGCCTGGCTACGGGCCTGGCAGATGGCGTAAATCCTGAGAGGAGAGGGCCTGGTACTCATGCTTGGTGTGGACAGGGGCTTCCAGCACTGAAATGTTGGGCTTAAAAAACATTTTGTTGTATAGTATACACATATTGACTGCTTTGAGGGGCATGGTTAAAATTATTTTCCCGAGGTGATCTCAAAATCATTCCTTTGCACTTCTGCATTGTTACTGCCTTCAATGATCTTCTTTTTTTTTCCTTGTATTTGTATAGTATTTCATGTATTTTCAATTCGGCTTTTTAGCCACGATACATTGCAAATAAAATATATCTGAATCTGAATATGCCCAAAGCAAATGGATGGCATATTTATGGTTTTGAAATCACCAAGGGGAAATAATATTTATATCAAAAAGCAGTCAATATCGGTTTATATACCGAATATATAGATTTTTGTCATCTAGTTGGTTTAAAAGAACCATTAAAGGACTTAAAACGCCCGATGATAATTTACGATATAGGCCTATGTTTTTCCTTCCGTAATTGTGCGTGCAGGATAACTAGTTATGCACATACGCAGCACTTGTTTGACCATGAATGCTAATATAGTAGCGCGCGTGAAGCTCGAGTTACACGGCGCAAAATACATTGAGCGGGCCTAGTGAAAAATATGCCCAGGCATAGTAAATTAGTCCAATTTAAGGCAGGAAATCCATGGGTTTTGAGAACTTGTCTATGATAGTATACAAATATAAATGCATATGAGAGTGATGGTTAAAATATACCATCCCGAATTAAAAAATTGATTGTTCCATGGACAATCAATCCTTCAATGAGGGATGGTATATCTTTACCATCACACGAATATAAGCAGTTAATATTTGTTTTATATAACTCATCTATAGATTCTAGTCATTTGATAACACATTTAAACTATTGTACTTTCCCATTATCCATGTAGCAGAAAGCAATATGTCCCAACTGTACACTAAAGTTTTCAATCCAGTACGATAAGAGTCAATATACTATCAAACGGATGATAGTGATAGTAACAATGACAAATGGTCACGAGTTACAATCTTACCAATCAAATGATTAGAATCTATGGATGAGTTATATAAATTCAATCAATCAATCATAGGTACATGTACCAGAAATTTTGAGGAGTATGGTTTGAAAAGTAACATTCTTACTTACTCTATTTGTCTTTCTAAAAAATCAACACCTATTGTCTTTTTGTAGTCTTTGGTAAAGATTCCCTTGCAGTACCGCTGAATCATGCTGGACTTTCCCACAGCTCCGTTGCCCACGACAACCACCTTAATAGCAATCTCCACATCCTCCTCCTTCATCTTGATAAACTAGATCTGGTAACCCGTAGCAACCAAGGTTGTTTTAGGATGATCAATGCTGTAACATAAATGACAAGATAAAATTGATGTTTTGGTTAATTTGATCGTAATTCCATTTAAATACAAGGTCCTTGATATCAAAGATACATAACATTTCTCCAACTTTGCCAATCTTTTTTCTTCATTTTTCCTGGACACAAATGTAGTTTGATTAAATCCATTTTGCAATGGAGGGGGTATTAACGTGTCAGTACACGTAGTGCTAAGTTTATGTTTGTATGACCTTTTTTAAAACATATCTTAACCTTGGGCGTTTAAAACCTATCTTCTTGGAAATTCATGTATAAAAATTGCTATTTTGCCTCATTCAATCGTGGGACTAGAACTCGGGACCTCTCGCATCCAATCCAAAGTCAAGCAATACCAATCCACAGAGCGGGTGCTGTCTGGCAGCGATTCGGTGCCTGCATATATCTCTCATCTATGACATTATGGGACTTTTTTCTTGATTTTAGCCGATAGTACTTTTTACCCAGATCCATTATAGGGTTAAAATGCTTCTTTAGGCAGCATTGAGACCTGCATTTCACAAGTTTTACAAGTTTCCAAGGCATGAGGTTTAGAATAAAAAATAGTATTTCATGAAATTAATCAACAATTACACATTTGGATACTGCATATTTAGGAAAATAGAAACACTGCTTATAATTGACCTATAAAAGAAATTGATTGAAAAACATTTTTTTGTTATAATTTAAGATGAGATTTTTGTTGTTTTATTGATTCAAATCACATATTTCCTTGATTGCATGGGTAGCACCAGGTCCAAAATCTTGGGAGTCCCTAAAGACTTTAAAGCATTAATAAAATACAACAAAACTCAAAGAGTCCGGGATGCATGTTGGGGAATTCCGGGACTCAGAAATACAGCCTAGCGCCAAGCTTGCTTGTTTAATTTCCATAACATTGCAGAATTATGGCTAGCAGTATACTACCTTTAAAGAGTTTCTGATCCATCAACTTGATAAGATTCAAGCAGTCACATGCAACATGGCTAGCATGTGGTACATCATCGGTACTGTACATCAACAAAACATACCTCTTCATTAAAACACCTATTGAATACTTAACACATAAGAGTGCACTGACCGATCTACAGCACCATTGTATTTAAACAAGTTGTGCAAATTCAACTGAGGTGGAACAATTTGATATAAATATATATTGAAAATCAATGGAGATTTCCTAACTATATAAAATAATCATCATTGTAACAGATATTGATCATCACAAAATGGTAAATAATAATATGATTGAAAATATCAATAAGTCATTAAAATATGAAATTAGAAAAAGTTGAAGCAATTAGGGACAGTAAATGGTCTTAACAACTGGGAATGTGAAAGTGATGCGGCTATAAATAGCTTTCAAAACCTGTAAATAGTCTTTCAAAACCCATAAATGGTCTTTCAAAACCAGAAAATAGCCTTTTTTAAAAGACCTATATTATGGGTTTTTCTCAAGGTGGTCACACTGAAACAACAGCAGTCCGGAGGCCAATCCCACAATGCATTGCGGTTTTCAGTTGACATTTGATATTATCGACTGAACGCTGTGTGTGACGTCATCATTTCTCTATTGCCCGTCAGCGAGAGCACATCGATCTCTACAACATTGTATGTGCCGGTATTGCAGTGGATTCAGTATAAACACTGATTACAACTCTCTATAATATATTTA
>JXSR01S022187.1:30341-42227 GCA_000969725.1 Ophiothrix spiculata | reverse complement strand
AGCTCAGCGGTAGATCTCTCGCTTCGTAATGCATGACTAACCCCCGCCATAATCCATGGTTCGAGTCCCCGCAAAGGCAGTGGAAACTTTTTATCTTTTCATGATTGAAAAATAGTTAGGATTCACATTTTCCTGAGCATGTGGATTCCTCGTACCCTTAAAGCATACATTCTTTTACACTGCAGGTAGGGCTATTATATCTATATTACTCTCAACTTGAAGTGTGTTGATGACAGTTGATGAAGTTTACGGGGTATTTAGAATGTACCATATGTCACGGTGGTTTTTTTTTTTAATTTTTTTTTTAAAATAATAGAGTCGTTTTGTTTTGCACTTTCTCAATCTCGGTTAAGTTGGTTACCGACCTTGCCTAATACTGAGACTATAAGGATATAGACCTAATAGTCTCAGCTAAATAAATTAATAAATCTAATTATTAATATAGTGATTGAAATCTTGTGAAGACTATGATTTAGCTTGTATTTCATTGACAAAATATATAGGATATTAAACATCACAATTATACAATATTCAATTATACCAAAATCAGTTCAAATCAGTTTTCAAACTACCGTCCGTCTCCACTATAAACCAAATACAAATTCACTGAATGCAAGCAATAAAAGTCCAAAGGCACCGCCACAATTGATACAACAAAAGCGCTTTCATGCTCCATAGAATTTACAGAAAAAAGTTAAACGCTTTGCCTTTTCTTTGCCAATTGCGTTAGTTTTGTATTATTCACCAACTTTTCAATTTAACAAAGCATGAAGAAATGTTACTGTTGTCTTGTTAAGTGTTTTCGGCTTGTCAAAAAGAGTTCAAACAGAAAACACCGAAAAATATTTGACAATATGTTTTGCTCTTTTCCAAATTTATTGAACATTTTTTTCTCTTTCAAATGAAGTTATTTACACTTACTGTTTACAGGGTGGTCCCTAGAGAATAAGTTTACCGGCTGTGTGAGATTTCAATATTTATACTACATGTAGTACTACTTTCATGATATAGTATGTTATGAAATCTTCTAGGACTATAACAGTTTTCAAATTCACAAGTTTTAAATACGATCAAGATTCGATACAATAAATATTCAATTTTCAAAAGCACATGAGCAACATGCAAAAAGGCTGATGTGCGTAGGATCATTATTCTAAAGTCATAAAGACGACGAAAGTAATTTATGAAATATTTCTAAGATTGTAACAATCTTGACCTAGATAATGAAGGAAATAACCCAATCGATTATATGGCCAATTTATTCCAAGAAATTGATGGTATTTAGTGCTTTCATAAATCCAGTAATATAAATGATTAAAACCTGACGTCACCGTAATTGCCTAGCTTAACAATAAGATGAATGTGATGTTTTTAAAACCGTGATTTGGTTATGTATTAAAATTTATATTCCTGCACATAAACCTCAGCCAGCCCCCTTTACACGGTAAATGCTTATGTACCGGTATGCCTATTTTTAAGCATAGATAGAAATCAAAAGACATTATATATTTCCGATGTATGATCTTTACAATGAAGTACCTTTTGTAATTCGTACCATAATACTTTAATTCGATTGTATGCATTAATCACTCCCATGAAGTACTCTAATATCTCAAATAAATTGCAAACACACGCCACTCTCTTTGATCTTTCCGCCATATTGGCTTAAAACAAGAGATTCAACAATGACAACAATAGAACAACAAGATTTCGTATTGGTCATTTCTTTGAATTCATCCATTTTGTAAACAATCACAACAAAACCCTCTCAAAAGAAGGGTTTGGACACCCACTTCATATGAATAGCCTCCTATGTGTTCGTTTCTTTCATATGAATATTTGGAACTTTATATGAAAATTTGCTACGACACGCACCTGCAAGAGGTAGAGATTTAAGCAACCTCCTTCATATTGGTCTGAAATCTATGGAACTCTAATGGACACCAACATTTGAAGGCTGTTCCAAAATGTCCACATTATGCTTTTTTTTTCAAAATATATAAATCAATTTACTATTGTTTTAATTTCGGATTTACATCTACCATGTCTACAGGCCCTATCATCGTAGGCGCTAGTGCAGAAATTTTGGGTCACCACTACCATAATTACTCGCAAAATCTTTCACTTGAAATCTGTAAATAACAATAGCTATTGTGAAATGCACTCCTCAAACATTCACTTCAGACATTTTTTCATCAACGGAGATAAGATCTGGCCCTGCTGACAGGGTAGTGCAGGGTCGCGTGTGCCGTGTCCTTATTTGCACCCTGAATTGCCAACGGGTCGAATTAAAACCCCATTAATGTTTTTTTTCTTGCGAGAAAACCATATAATTGATTGCTTTGGTCAAAGCCGAGGTCTTAACACAAATGTATTGAGCATGACATGATAACTGAGAGTCTTTTGTCAAAAGCAGCCCAAAGCAGCCTATGTATTGATGAACAATTTGGATTTAAATTTCAAAATTGTGTCATTTGTATAGAAGTAACCTACAATGCACATCTACGTACCTCAACATGCTTAAGAAACAGTATGTTTTATTTTTTAAGATATAAAATCTCGAAATTTCTTTAAAATATGATCATTGATGACTACCTGTAAAACTATCTTTAAGAAAATGCAGCCTGCCTCAGTCAAACAGAGAACAATTCACAGTAAATTATTGCTGATTGAAATGCACTTTTACCAAGAAGTATATAAGTTAATGGCAATCAAACTGTGTGTAGTCTTTTCATTTCATTTCACTTTATTTAGGGTAACCAAGGATGAAAACACAAAGTACACATACAAGTACACTTATTTCCATTGTGGTCCTTGAGCCTAACAGTGATAGAAGTAATAAAATTATTGCACACTACATTGATACTTATAAATTACCAGCAGAAAACACATAATACACAAAGCACACTAAATGGCATAGATAACAATATAAAAAAACAGGGCCAGCCTGATGAAGAATCAAATTTAATTGATTCAAACTAATAAAAAATAAAATTATCAACTTCAGACTCTTGAAGGAGATTAAACAAATGGGATTTCACCTCTTTTTTGAACATATCCCTGTATTGTTGGGATTGAATGTTTTGAGGCAGTGAATTCCATAGGGTGATTGTATGTTTTGTATACAAATGTTTTTTAGCCCATGCGAGGTTTGAATAAGGCCATTGACCCAGATCTAGTGTTATGCCTATGAACAAAATGATGAACTCTATGAGAATTAATGATTCCCTCACTTATAGGTATGAGGGACTTTTGCCATTAAGAATCCTAAACATATGATTAAACATAATTTGAGAAACCCTGAGATTAACCGGCAGCCAATTTACCCTGAGGAATTCACTAGCCCCAATATGAGACTTAGCGGGGAGTCGAAGAATATTTCTGATTATTTTGTTCCGAGTAGTTTGAAGCTTCCCTTTTATTTGTTTAGATAAAGGAGTGTACCAAACTGAACAAGCATAATCATAGTGACATTGGATTAAAGCAGAAACTAACATTTTCTTGGTATAAAAATTCAAAAAATACCCTTTCCTGTGAAGAAATTTCAATCTGGAATTGGCCCTTTTGATGACTTTTATACCTGTTATAGTAATTTCACCACTCAAGGACTGATCTAAATCAAGACCAAGATATTTGATTTCAGATTTTGGAGTAATTGAGGTTTCACCACATTTGATGTTCAGCTCTCCTGAATGACCTCAACATTCCTATGCGAGACCATCAAAGCTGAATCATCTGCATATAATAACAATTTACACTTGACAGCATCAGCCATGTCATTGACATAGATGAGGAACAACAGGGGACCCAGGATAGAACCCTGCGGAACTCCACAATTAATTTCCCTGGGCCCAGAGTGAACGCCATCTATGTCAACCACTTGGGATCTACTGGTAAGGTATGAGTTAAACCATTTCACAGAGTTTTCAGTCATTCCCATGGCCTTCAATTTACCTAATAAAATATTATGGTCGACCGTGTCGAAGGCCTTCTGGAGATCTAAGACAACCATACCAGTATAGTTACCTTTAATCTGACAAACGGATAAGGCAGGTGTCTGTTGAAAAAGATGGCCTAAAACCTGAAACTCGTAAAGTAGAGACTCATCCTTGATGTATTTTTCAAGCTGATTGAACATTATTCTTTCAAAAAATTTATGTAGTTATTACTTTCATTTCATCTAATATACATGTGCCAAAGTATTCTATTGCTTATTTGGGTTCTTAACTTCGTTGATAAGGTTAAATGCATGGTTCATTGTTGAAAATCCCCTAATTTAAATATTCAGCATGATTATTCTCTGTGTGATAACTTCTTCCTACGTGTCGTTGAAAACCAGTGGAAAGTGGACTCAACTCAACGAATTGACTGAAGACATGACACTATTTAACTCTCTCGTGGGTGCCTATTTTAAACGTAAATATTATTCTATCTATTCATATACATCAGCTCAGCATGTTCCGGGGCAAATGAGCTCAATACAAAAGTTACTCGGATTGCCTGATAAGGATGAAAGAACTCTTGAGACCTTAACCAAAATCAGAAAACTTTAATAAACTCAATTTTAAAACACGAAATCATTAACCAAATCCAAGTGTTTTTGTTGTTGTTCAAGTTTTAATTTTCGTATCAATTACACACAGGTTCAAATCTTTAGCTGCAATGTACAGCCAACGTAAACCGTGAAACATCACTTAAATAAGTAAAGTGGATTTTTGATTTAATCCAAGTTGTATGGTCTTCGTTGAATGTGTGTAGAATTGAGATGAGGTTTTCATCACATCAGAATCATGCATTGCACTTATATTTAATATTAGAGATACACTTTAAATATCTATTTTTCTATGAAAAACGTTAAGTAGATGCTCGTGGTTAGGAAATTGAAATTATTTTGACTGATGTCTCAAGTTCAAAATCAATGCCCATACAAGCTGGACCGAATGGTATTCATCTTGCATTGTTGATTCAGCTGTGGTGTGTCTTTTCCATCGGGTCCTTAAACACACTGTAGGCGAGTTATGTGAGTAAACATTGTAACTCCCCTCTATCATTTAGAGATCAACTTGAGCCGAAAGAAAGTGATCTGGATTTGCTTAGCGTGAGGTAATCATTTTTGGTAATAGAGAACCACATACTTTGGTATAGTTGACAGTATTTTGGTGGAGTTCTATATAGAATTTAAAAAAAAAATCGACGTCCAAATGAAATCTTACCCCGACTACTGGTATTATTGCCAAAGAAATCAAACGGTAGTGGAAAAAACCTATATTAATAGGCGTAGGTACTATATACACACACACTCTCTTAGAATGTTTGTATCATTTCAAGCTATTTTAATGTCTATGTTACCTAAAATACGGATACATGTTTTTAACCTGACGTTTATTTTTCTTGGATTTGCATAAATCGTAGGACATGTAGGACTAGGCTGTAAATTATCGCTCATGCTGACATTTTGGGTTACTCTCTAAATGTAAAACGAGTGAAAAAAAAACCCGAGTATTTCACCATTTTACTCGTTCTACTAATGATTTTCATTCATAAAGGAGTGACGTTCACACTCAGCGAGTGAATGTCTACTCTTTAAAGAGTTAAATGGAGGACAAAACATTTTCGAGTGGTGTTCACTCTCACTCATTTTTCACTCTTTTTTGGAGAGAAAGTTCAGTCATTTCTCTCTTTTTCAAATGGATTGACTAGCACATGCAGCTGTTTTTGAGTGGTTTACACTCTCAGTTTTCGAGTGAATTGGAATTCATTCGTTTTTTCACTCTTTTTACATTTAGAGAGTACCATTATTCGCAAAATCATTCACTAGCTATTTCTAAAATATATTCTTCAAACCACCTCTCTTCTCAAACGTTCACCTCAGACATTTTGCATCACCGGAGATAAGATCTGGCCCTGCTGACAGAGTTGAGCAGGGTCGCGTGTGCCGTGTCCTTATTTGCACCCTGAATTGCCAACGGGTCGAATTAAAACCCCATTAATGTTTTTCTAGCGAGAAAACCACATACCATTGATTGCTTAGCTCAAAGCCGAGTTCTTGAGTATGACAAATGATAACTAGCGGAATGATATGCACAATTTGGATTAAAATTTTTAGTTTACTAGTTTACTATAGTATTTGTTCCTGGTGATTTTCTATTTTGTATAAAAGTCTCCTTTATTTTTAAATGCACATTTGTGTACCTCAAGAACCCGGCTCAAGAAGCAGTAGATAGCGGCATAATCAATAATAGAAGGTGAGATGTATGTAGTGAAATGAATAAAGCTCATGAAATAATTTTCCTTCCTCTTGTCCTTGTTCTCTGTATAAGGTGTTTAAGTCAATTTGGATTTAAGTTTTTAGATTATTTGTTCCCAGGAATTTTCTATTTGTATGTACCTCAAGAAGCAGTAGATATCGGCACGATCAATAATAGAAGCTGAGACGTATGTTGTGAAATTAAAGCTCGTTTTCCTTCCTCCTGTTCTTGTTCTCTGTATAAGGCATTATGGATGTTTAAGTTTATTTTCAATTTCTTTGAATTACAACATAAAATGTCGAGTTCTTTGAAATCTGAGGACTATGTTAAAATCTTTCTGAAAATTCATTTAACCTATATGGTATATGTCTACATCTTCACAGTCATTTATTTTCATTTGATTAACTTATGTCTTCGCTCCTCTGCAGTCATGGCAAAGAACAATTCACGGTAAATTGTTGCCGATGGAAATGCACTTTAGCAAGAAACAAGCTAATGCCAACCAAACCACTGTTTAGTTATTACGTTTATGTACAAAGTCGTATCAAAGCCTATTCTACTGCTTATATAGTTTCTAAACCCGGTTGATAAGGTTAAATATATGGTTCAATTAAAAAAATACCTAATTTATCCAGCATAATAAATTCTCTGTGTGATAACTTCTTCCTACGTGTCGTAGAAAGTGGCCTTAACTCAAAAATTACTAAATACATGACAAAATTTAACTATGAACCAAGGCCTTCAAGGGATCCAATATAAAAATAACTTTGATTGTCTTGGAAGGAGAGAAGAACTATGAGACCTTTGCCAAAATTAGACAAACCTAAAATATCCAGGGCTGGGGGGCACTTAGCCTACATATGTGGGCAGGATACATGTCCGGTGGTCAAGACCCCCTTTTTCAGGCCGCTCACTAGATCCCCATTTTCAGCATGATTCAGTTCTTTTGACCATGTTGAACCCGTTTTTGAGGAAAACTACAAAATTTTAGCTGCAACTGCCAAAATTGCTCAGGAAATTCGAATATTTTCAGCTCAGGAGGGAATTTTTGGCCAAAATTTCAGTTCACTAGACCCCACAAAATCGGTTTCAAAGGTCCATTGTTTAGAGAAAATCAATTCATCTGACCCCATTTTGGTGCTTCGCGCCTGACATACCCACCACTTTCAAAGTTGAATGGTAAAAATCATCTTTAAAACACAAACCATGCATTTGTAACCAAATCCAAGCTTCATATTCGCAACAACTAAACACGAGCTTTAAATCCTTACTTGCAATGTAACTTATGATTAAAACCTGTTTTTGAAATTTAACCAAATGGAAGGTGAATGATTGTCGTTGATTGTTCGTCTCTTACTAAATAAGAGATCCCAGAAAATTACATTTTTGCAAAAATAACCTTTGAAGCAGAGAGCATCAGCTAAAAATGAGGCAGGGAGTCACGTTTATGATCTAATTTCTGAACTTAAGAAGAACGTAAAGTAGATGGTCCGTGGTTAGAAAAATACTAAAATTCTCTTATTATCTCAAGTTCAATATCAGTGCCCTAGCTGGCCAGAATGGAAGGATTCATCTGGCATTGTTGGTTCAGCTGTGGTGTCTCCATCTTATAAGTCATCCCTCGGGTTCTTAAACACACTGCAGGTGAGTTATTTGAGTAAACATTGTAACCCCCCTCTATATCATTTCGAGATCAACTTGAGCCGAAAGAAAGTGATCCGCATTTGCTTAGCGTGAGGTAATAGGTAGCCGCATACTTTTGGTGTAGTTAACAGTATTTGGGTAGAGTTATGTATAGAATTCATCAGGAATCACTCGCACGAAAAAAAAGGCGAACTTTAAAATTAAATCTTATTATATTGGTACAGCAACGTGAAGAATAAGGAAAAAACACATCGAAAACAAATCTCCAAACCAAGAATATATATAACCTACGTTACAATTTACTGCTACTTGTTTAATGCTACTGTAACTTTTAGTTTTATGCAATTATAACTTAGCCTGTTTTGAGTGTGAAAATTTCATATATGTAAAGAGAGCTGGAGGTTTTATTTCGTTTTCTATACTGATCAACTTACTTTTATCGTAACCGTTCACATTCGATATCATTCAGTTCTAGTATATTATTGAAATCACGACGGCGGAGCATAAGAACGGAAACATGGTAAAACCACAACTTTAACCTTATTGACTTAAGTAATTATGATAACCAAGCATGATAACTTGTATTCGTCACATGTGGAATAGGTGGCGATGCTACCCTTTCTATCAATTCTAAATACAATTTTACCCAACACGCCTTCAAATCTGTATGATCTTGCATGTATACGGTATTCATCGAAAACCCGAAAAAGGGCAGGACTAATTTATAAACCTTCCTACGTTGATCTGCCATGACCATTTTATATACCGGTACCAACGTGAAAAAGTTAGTTCAAAAAACAAAACAAGACACATTATGGGTAAGTTTAACATCGATCTTTTGAAATGGCACCATACTTAAATAAACGCCTTTATTATTCTCATGAATACCTATTCATTTTCACATGTTTTATACAATCACCGGTACTTAAATTCTAACTGAAACGTCTAATATTGAATGTCCACTTTTAAAGTACCCATGATCATCTGAATTGAACGGATTATAGGATTCTTTAAATTTTTGCTAACATTAGTTTGGGTTGGAAAGAGTGTTTCCTGTTAGAATCAATCTAAAAAGAAAAGTTTAGTAAAGAACTTTTCTTATGAATACTTGGCCCCGATTCAAAAGGAATGTTAAGCACTTTATAGTAGGTCCAAATCTGATGTTTAGAAAGAGCTTTCCCATTAATGAATAATGAACCAATTCATATGGAAAAGCAAATTTCAAAGGGAAAGCTTGAAAATCAATAAAGATGTGCGGTATAAATCTCTAACTATAAAAAGTTAGGAAAGAGTTATGGTTACAGTGGACTTGCGATTTTGCTTTTCACATCTCTAGCTCTATTTCCATTCTTCAGATTGTCATGTTTGCGTGTAAATGGCTACTGATGCTGATGGTCCATTCGTTTCCCAGTAGCGACAGCTTCGTCAGAACTGATGCCAATATTTTCCTTTACCATTTACGTTTATTTACAGACCAGTAAATAAAAGCGGCTCAATGTTTTGATATAAGTTATTCTGTCCACACGTGGTAGCCTAGTATATCATGACCAGCATCAATTGCGCCGCTATATTCGCGGTACCGTTTGATCCAAATACCGACACAAGCCTCACTGCGTGCTGCGAGCCAGGTGTGCGTGTTGACCAGTCACAATGTGGACGCGACATTTCGGCCAAGTTAGGGAGGGAGTCATAATTTGTCTTTGAAACTCCGTCGAATAAGTTCGAAATCAGGCCTAGATCTCAGTGGAAGTATGGCCATTAGCGCTATGCAGGGCAGCTTGCTCAAACTGCGGTGCCATAGAACTTTGCAATATCCAGATGCTGTTGTAGAGGATGTTCCATTATTTCGGGTTAACCGCATCTTTTGTTTGTAAGACACTTACACGCCAGTATCCCGAGTGCTGGATATTGGCAAAAATGTCGGTTCTATTGACGAAGGAAAGACTCCTGCTGCTATTGCTGTTGAGTCCCTATAGGTCCTAGATAAAGTATACGAATTTAACAGATCTCTTGGTATCTAAAAACAATAGACCATTGCCCATGCACTACAATGTACACCTGTATATATTTTGAATCGGCTAAATAGTACAGTTCAAAATAAATAAGTCCCCCCTAAAGAATATTGATTTTTCTAGAAATCATTTTGGACTTTTTATTTTTTTCTAAACTGTAAAATGTAGGCTGGAATAATACAAATTTAGTGTGCAATAAAGTTTCACACAACACGTAACATTTTTCTTGAAAAGTCATCATTTATGAAATTTCATGGTGAATTAAAAGTTGTAATTTTCTGTATATGAATATGAAAAATTCTCGAATTTTTAAATGTATGGAAAACTTTTATCTCTGCCTCGTAGTAAACATTATTCAAATGTTTATTACCTCTGTGAATGAAAAGTTAAGGGGCTTGTTCACGGTTGAATGGATATCAGGTAAGTGTAGATAACATTTTAAAACGTCCTTAGGCTTAATTGCCATAGAAATTGCAGTTATCGATGGTGACTCAAACGAAGCAAATGGATATGCTAAAGAGTTTTCCATTTTCTCAAAATCAAGTAAAGGAAGCATTGAAACATTAATTTCTGTGTCAAGTTCAACATCTTTTAAAGGTAAAATTGATTGAGAAAACAATCTAAGCACTTTTAAAAGCAGAGTCCTCTGGAAGATGTCACTTTAATTTACGTTCACTCAACCATAAACCCGTAAGTTATGTTAATTCAACCATGAATGATCAAGCACCGTCCTTTTTTTTATCCTAACAAGTGCTTACCATTTGAATAATGAGTACTCTTGATTTTTTCTTTCAATTAAAATTTCATCAATTTTCATATTCCAATACAAGAAACTGCAACATTTGATTCGTCATAAATTTCAAAAATGGGAACATTTCAGTAAGAAGGTTAAGTGTAATGTAAAACTTCAGTGCACGTTGAATTTGTATCACTCTAGCCTTCATTTTACAATTTGAAACATATTACAGGGTCTAACTGTTTTCCAGAAAAATCAATATTCCTTAGGGGGGACTTATTTATTTTGAACTGTATAGTTCCTTATGTATTGCTGATTTTACAGAAGTGACCAATTGGCAACAAGGGTGAACAGTGTTTTATCAATTTTGCCAAAGATCTTTTTTTTTTACTTTCATTCGACAATAAGGTTTCGTCTAGTTTGATAAGTGAATATAACATAGCCCCTCCTTAAAATGTGTCGTCCTTTTTCCACTAAAGAATGCAGCATGCAGTGAGGAGGATGGGACCCACTTAGGGCATCCATTTATCTTAACAATTATACGCTTATCTCTTTAAAAATCTATATTTCCAATATGATATGTAAATCTTATTTATATTTAGCTATTACTGCTATCAAAGCAAACAACTTGCTGGTGATAGAGTCTTTTTGTGTGTCTGCATCAAAACTATTGAATTCTCTTCCAAATACTATCAAGGATGTTTCAAGCTGGGACACCTTCTAAACTCAGAATAAATCATATTTGTAGCCATAAAATATTGGATGATTTAGCTGCAGTGGATAATGTTTACTATTTAAATATTGGTATATCACTTTCTGTTCGCTATGTAGCATGTAGTGCATGTTATTGACTGTTTTCATCATTCTGATACGTATGCCCGTCAAGATTACCTTATAGTTTCATTTGCCTGAAATGGCAAATACGGTACTCTAATGCAAATTACGGACGCAATGTAGCAAGCATGATACGGTAGGTGAAGATATATGCATTATACGGTAACTCATTACAGAATTCTGTAATGAGTTACCGTATACCAAATGGCCTTTATATACATGTAGCGCTATTACCATTACAAACAAGAACATAGCGCTGTATATACACAAAATTCAATGAAAACAAATAACTGAGCAAAAGTAATGACACAAATGATAAATTACTTAAAATACAAATAAGACTATACGTGTAAGCAGTGTTGTGCGATTTTGAGTTTCTGACGATCATGAGGGACGCTTTGGTCATTATGAA
>JXSR01S022187.1:0-15006 GCA_000969725.1 Ophiothrix spiculata | reverse complement strand
TAAGGATGGTCTGAGGTGCCAGGGTAGATGCGCCTCAAGTAGACGTCTTATGAACTCCTCAGGGTGGGCCAAAAAGAAAATAGGTAAGGATGGTCCTAGTTACCAGGGAAGATGGGCCTCAAGTAGACGTCTTATGACCTCCTCAGGTTGGGCCAAAAAGAAAATAGGTAAGGATGGTCCTAGTTACCAGGGTAGATGGGCCTCAAGTAGACGTCTCATGACCTCCTCAGGGTAGGCCAAAAAGAAAATAGGTAAGGATGGTCTGACTTGCCGGGGCAAATAGGTCTCAAGTAGACGTCTTATGAGTTCCTCAGGATGGGCCAAAAAGAAAATAGGTAAGGATGGTCTGAGTTGCCGGGTAGATGGGCCTCAAGTAGACGTCTTATAAGCTCCTCAGGGTAGGCCAAAAAGAAAATAGGTAAAGCAGGACACCGTTAAGGACGAGGTGGATACCTGCCAAAATGTTAACATTTTGACAGAAAAGAGCAGAATTTTAACACTTTTATTGAAAAGAAACACAAAGAACAGGATGTTGTTATAACCAACTTAATTAAAATACTCGTCAAGCATTTTGTTAAAATCGTGAAGACAAAACACTTAATTCATTTTGTCTCAAAGGTACATGGTCCGACTTTCCAAATTTTAGTTTTCACTTTCATATGAAAGATCACTACTTAAGATGCTTCAATTTCAAATTTCAGATAATAGGAACAACCATTTTGATTTTATGAGTAATTTTGTATTTTCCATTTGCCTGTACTTTACTGTGTAAATAATGTTATGGTTACCCTAATTTAACACATTTTCACGTATATCTCTGAAACGCAATATGTTTCAGCCGTAAAATTTCACATGGGTAATGAGGAAAATATGAGGAATATTTTGGTACCAAAATCTCAGAAAGTTTGAAAAAATGCTGACCCAATTGGTCAAAAAAGAGTTAAAAGAGTTTGATAAAAAATAAGTTGAAGAATGGGCCTCTAATATTTTGATTGTGATTATTTATAATTGTCTAAAATGCAATTTCCAGCCTTAGGTATAGATTAAAGGGGAGGTCACAAACTCTGCACCATTTTATCCCTATCTATATACTGTCTGTTACCTCCCTCCTTAGCAATGGTTAACAACTGATTTCTTGTGTGCCTCTCTCCCCATCAGGTAGTGGTATTTTGTCAGCAGACCCAGAAGAAAACCCAGTCTGGTGGCAAGCTAATGTTGTGTAAGTACACACTGGCATTTCCAGGACCAGTTTTTTTTTGGTGCGAGAGGGATGGGGTGGTGTGGGAATGGAGTGTATTTGGTGGCTTAGGATCTAAATCTGCTTAAAGGTATTAACCATTATTCCATTCGACAATGAAAACTTGGGAAACTCATTTGAATCAAAAAGAGATATAATAGAATCAAAATAAACAAATTCCTTTAATTTGCTCATAAAAGACAATTTTCAACCAAATTTCCTTTCTTAGGGGGTTTTCAACAGTGTTTCTATTTTCCTAATTTTTGTTTCCAAATATGTGGTGGTTGATTTAAAACTGAATATCATTCTTTTGAAAGGTTTTTAAAATATACAAAATGACCTCTTAAAATACAAAATATTTGTGTAGCTACAAAGAGGTTTCTTTGGAGAATTTAATCATTTGTTTCTACAAACACTATCATGGAATTTTTCATTCTCCAGAGTATGAAAAATTAAAAGCACAGGTAATTGTCTTTTTTACAATTAACATTCAAGTTCAACAGGAATGGTTATGGATATAAGTTAGTAGGCAATAAAATCAGTATGTATCACTAAAAGTTGAACTTCACATAGATGATTGTGGCTAATGACTTTACACTGGCCAAAAAATAGGCTGATTTTACACAAGTCCCCCAAAACACATTGAATTCTGCTAATTTAAAAGATGGGATGAACATTTCGATTAAATGAGAAGCAGAACATTGCGACCATGGCTTTTGGCTTTTGTTACATTTGACCACATAAAAGTGCATTTTCTTATCAGGATGGCAGCTTTTAGAATTTATAGGGTAAACTGGGGTTTCTGGTACATATAGAAAGGTAATATACTTTTTTCTCATAGCCCTTGTCCACCCTACATAAGGCCAACAAAAATAGTTGTGTTGCCCTCACAGGCCCAAAGTGGTGGGGACGGCCAGGCCGGATTTTTTTTTTTAATAACCATTACAGATGCCATGTGTAACAGAAACAGGGTCATAAAAAAAAGTTTTTCTTCTCTTAAACTTCGCCAATATACACATTTTGGAACATTTTCGCGGCTGGAAATCAGGAAAAAATCAAGAATTTTGGTGGGGAAAAAAAAACGGGTTGGGATTTTCCACAATTTCGACCAGGCCAGTGGAGTGCAACACAACAATTTTTTTTTTGGGCCTAATGGTACTCATCTTCTGAATGAGAGAGCAAGACTTTGCACCCATTTACTCATGTGTCTCTTTTCATTTCAGATATATTCCTTATTGTTCAAGTGATGTTTGGAGTGGCACCTCTTCAGCATCTGATACGGGTAGGAGGTCTTTCCTGGTTGCTTGTTTTTTCAGCAATAGTCAGAAATGGATAATATAGAGTTGATTTCATGGACTATACGACAAGCTTTCTATTCGTTAATTGTGATACGTTAGCTAAAATATTTACACATAAAGATTGTACGGTTATTTCTGGGGCACATGGTATGCTTCCCATTCCACAACACACATAACTCTTTTTTTGTTTTCTCAAAATTACATATCCATCACAAGAAAACACTAGTTAAGAACTATAATGTTCAGTCACATTTTGAAAGCATAGGCGATAGTAAAATGCAAAATCAGCTGAGCAACAGCTAAGCTGGTTGAGCATCATTATATGAGTGGTGCTCTGGCAAAATGAGCGGAAAGTCACGATTTTCAAAATTGAGTTTATGACATATTTTAATTCTCTATAATCTCAGCTTTTGAATGATATATGTCATACATTCTTTTTACAATTTTCATTTAGAGATCGAAAAACAAGACAGTCCACTCAAAATCTGGCAGTAAAAATTATCGCAAATTGATTTTAAAGTTACTGATTACTATAGTGTAATAATATAGCAAAACGTGATCAATTACCTGTGAATAATTGCACTTAACTTCCCGACATATTTGACATTAAAAACGCGAGGTATAGGTTAACAATTATGCATTAATGAGTTTTACGCCAAGAAACAAAATTTCATCTTTTCACCACTTAGGAGCCATTTAATCAAAATCTTCAATCGCGCCTTCCGCTCATTTTGCCAGAGCACCACTCATATACTCTTTTAAAAAGACGCAAAGTTTAAATTAATGCAAGCTGTTGTTAAGAGCCCTTCTAAAATTCCAACAAGCTCTCTTGCTCTAAAAATCAATTTTACAACTAACCTGACTACTCTTAAGTTCCAAATGAGACCTAAGCATTATTCTCTTTTATTCTGCAGGTAGTTATGCATTCATGGGTGCACTTATTATAGAGGAAGTATTACGAGAGTTAATGGGTGTTGGACTTCTACGAGCGAAGGAAATGGTGCTAGCTGGTAGTAGGTAAGAAATCAATAAAAACCCAAGGAGTTTTGTTTATTGTGAAAATAACATTTTCACTGCCCATCAATATACAATTTTGTTCCAAAAACACCAAAAGTGTATACAATTTTGATACTTTAACCCTTTGAACCCTGGCCATTCCATGCATGTTAAAACAAAATATAACCCCTAAACCTACTTTGATTTTGATTTCCCTTGCTTTACTTTTTCATTTTACAGTAGTCTGAATTGTTCCAATAACCAGCATTCACAAAAGAATACGTTTTATGTCAACATTTACGTTGTAGTCTATGGGCGAAGCCAAATTTGTTGAAAATTGTGATAGAATTTACGAAAATATGAGGAATTTTTCACCTCTTTCGAGTAAATAAGAGCAAAATGACCCATCAACCATGGGTTAAAAGCTTCATTGATGTCTTCCAATATAAATAAGACTATTGAAAATTGTAACTACCCATTCTTCTTGACAGATACATCAAGTTTCTGACACGTGACCTAAAAGCCGGTAAACCGGATTATCGGGTATACGGTACATGTGAGCCGGTATACCAGCTCTTTGGGTTCAAAGGGTTAATGACCAAATAACCTGAAATACAATTTAGATTTTGTAAAATGCAACTCACAGTGCATATACATAAAAGCGATATTTCCCAATTCCATTATAAGCCTGGAGATCGGGTTAATTTGAGATCAGGAAGAACACCCAGCCTTAAGATACACACCATTAACTAGTCTGCATTTCATCAAAACACCCATTAATTATTTCAAATGGGTAATGTTTACAAGTAGGAGACAAGATTCATTCAAGTAAGGCCGGTCCAGACTCCTCTATCGTATAGAATATTTTGCATAGAATATTCTATGCTGACGACAAAATGACGTACGTCATTTTGTCGTTGATGGGGTGTTTGTGTTGTCATAAATCAACAACTTGCCATCACTGATCATGGACAAACAACTAAAAAAAAAAAAAAATAAGCCTTGAATTCTAAGTAAAGAGAATAAAATAAACTGTACATTGTGTATTTAACTCAATCATCAGTTGTGGAACTAAACTCCAATTTTTTTCAAAAACCTTGCAAAATTTTAGAGCTCTTTACTGCATCAAACTTGTAGCACATGGTATTAGGGAGAACATTGTTTCAGAGTACCGAAATTTAGGGATTTGCTCATATATGACCAATTTTTGACAATTTGGCATTTTCTAGTCATTGGCATAACCAGGGGGTGGGGGGGGGGGATGTTCACCCCGGTTTGATGCCAAAACCTTAAAAATCAACCCCATTTTACCTTGTTAACCCCTTCCGCACCCTGGGGTTAACCCTAAAATGCAGATCCTGGCTATATGCTAGTGCTAGTGGTGCATTGGACTCCAGAGATATTGATGATTTAAGAAAGATAGTAACCCTCTTGTCTTTTATCTTTTCCAAATGCACAATCAATAATCAGAATTGTTTGTATGATTTTCAGTGCTGGTGGTACAGCAGTCCTTATGAATCTTGACAAAATAGCCAGCTTTATGGCCTCATCTGGTAGTCAGGCCAGAGTCCTTGGCTTGGCGGACTCAGGGTGGTTTCTAGAAACACAACAAGTGATGTCTCAGAGAACGGACTGTAGTGATGCGTTCTATTGTAATCCAGCTCAGGCTATACGGACTGGAACCAAGTAAGTATGGGAATCAGTCAGGTATAAGGGGAGGGAAGGGTCAGGAAAGGGCTAGATGGGTGATGGGTCTCACAACAATTAAGTGATGTCTCAGAGAATTACTGCATTCTGTTGTAACCCAGCTCAGGCAATATAGACTGAAACCAAGTTAGTAGGCCCTTTAGAGAGTCAGTGAGGTAAAAGGAGGGGAAGGGCCAGGGAAGGGCTGGAGTTGGTGATGGGTACCACCCACAAGTGATGTTGCAGAGAAGGACTGTAGCATGTTCTATTTCAGTCCAGCTCAGGCCATAAGGACCGGGACAAATGATTATCAGTGGGGCATAACTAGGACTGGATATCAAGGGGGTATGCTCCTAACACTGAGCTGGGGGCTGATGTACCAAATTGATATTAAACAAAACATAAATGGACCAACATTGACCATAAAATGTGTGCTATGCCCTTTAAAATCATAAATCTTATGTCACACAAATATGCCCCAGACTTATCCTCTCCTCTTGCTGAGAAGGCCATAAGGATATTATAAGAAAATTTGAAGAAGTCATAGAATTATTTTGAAAAGCTAGATGATAAAAGATCCTTTGATGATATGTAACAAAATTTGGCCCATGCAAATTGATGTTAAAGAGAACCACATTTTATGTCATTTTACAACTTCTCAAAGCACTGACCACATGTGTAAAAGTTATTGTCAAAGTTGCAAACTTGACATTTTTGCCCATTTCCACTGATTCAATGTCTGTAAAATAAAATTACAAGATTTGTCATTGAAATAAAATAAGTTTGGGGTTACATCAGGCAAACATTTTGATATTTTAGGACTTATATTATTATTAATCAAATTAATTGGCATTCTTAACAATTGCTTTTACTAACCTTTTGCCATATAGCTTTTATATACTTATTGATTGTTATACATAAAGATGTGTTGGAAACCCGGGGTTGGAAAAGGCCCATATTTATTAGACCAAGCATATCCAAGTTTTTACCAGCTATTATTTTATGAATACGGGGTCAAGAACTCTGGTATTACTAATTACTAAGTTATTAACATATTAATGTTAAGAATGGTAAAACTCACTTGAAACTTAAATGTCATGCATTAATTGACAGGATATCTGATAAATAATTACATCCAGTAATTAAACAATAGTAGGATATCTCATAAATAATGACATCCAGTAATTAAACAGTTTTATATGAGTGGGATAACCTGAGTGTTTAAATGACATCTTTTAATAGTAGGAATCCATCAATTGACTGAGAAAATACAGTGGAACTTAGATGAGAGTTATAAAAACATATCTACGGAACACACTTGAAGGAGAGGTCTGCAGCTCAGACCAGTACTTCCAGAATCCATTGATTTAAATGATGGAGCTACTTCCATGTTTAAACACATGAGGAAATTATGATTGCTGTCTGCGGTCTACTCGAGTGATTCTGATGACAGATAAATTCATTAAGAGTTAAGGAAGATGGATGTGACTGACTGAATCATTCCTTGTCTGTCTGACTGAATCGTTCGTTCTCTGTGTTAGGTTCGTTTGTTTGATTTTTTTTGTGTTTGCTTGCTCCATCTATCTTTGTTCTTTATTTGATTGATCGCATGTTTTTTTTGTTATTTTTTTTCTTTTACCATAATGCCAAATTCTTGTGTACATTAGTGTTTTTTAGAACCCTGATATTAATTTGGATATAAAGACATTAACAGAACTCCAGCATTTTGTTTTAATTAGTCACCTGAAATTTGCTGAAGTGACTGTAACTACAGATTGATTCGTCATGGTATTTTAGTGGTGTAAGCCTGGGCTAACTTGCCACTGATAGACGGAATCAGACAGAATTCGGGAAAAGCGGAGAAAATCAGAAGAAAGGAGTACTCAGCAATCAACATTATATTTAATGCTTAACTAAATTGTTATTATACAGATTAGGTATATTAATCTTTGGAATAAAACAAAGTTTTATTATATAAAGATGGTAGTAAACACTTTTGAAAGTAATTTGAACTTCCTTCGTCTTTTCAGATTATGGAATAGTCATGTTCCCAGGTCATGCCTAGAAACTTACGGAAATAGTGAAAGGTGGCGCTGTTTCTTTGGATTTAGAATATATGAAAGTATTAAAAGTAAGTACAAAGTGTGTGTGAGGGTGTTGGTCAACTTTAAACTTTCTGAACATAAACTTATTTCATTTCTCAATTTTGTTTACTCAAAAAATAAATTAATGAAAAAAGGAGAAAACCAAAGGTATTTCCTGTAAATATAAATCAAGAGACCCCTCAAATAAACTAATGCTAGGGAGGTCAATACGTGTAGACAATTTGTGGTGGGTTGAAATTTGTGCTCCAGTGACTGTAATTTAGATTTTTTGTCAAGAGGTGTAATATTGTTGTAAATAACTATAAATGTAACTGTTGAACAAAACCCTACATTAGGGGGGTAAGGGGAGGGGGTGCACTCAAGTATAATGCTGCAGGCATAGCGTACATAACCAAGAAAAAGGTGAATTAGGGTTGTTTTTGAGGACAGAAGTTGAATCAGGTGACACTGTTTAAGGTATCAAAAGCAGCCATTTTCAAGAAATAGGGTACTTTTTCAAACCCTAGTGTTAAAACGGTAACGGTAAAATTCCCATTTAGGGTGTCAAAAGAGGAAAGGGGTATATTTTGGCTTCAGAAAAAATCATCTTTTTGCTTCAGAAAAAATCATCCTTTAGGGGGTGTCTTGAAAAACTGTGGGCATGCTATGTCTCCCCCTGGGTGCCCCCTCGGGTGTTTTTATATTGAGGGAGTTTTTCTATTTTCAATATAAAACAAGTATATTTGGTCATTTTACTTTGGAAACAGAGTACAATTCAAATGTGTTATGAAAATGAATTGAATAGACACTTTAATTTTCTTGTTGTGATTTTTCATATGACATTTGAAAAATCGGACTATGTACCCTTATGTTCAATGTTCAATGTTTATGTTTCCATAATATAAATCATACAATAAATAGAATACTGAAATTATGTCTTACGGAGGAGTAGACCAGAAGGCCAATAAGGCCAGATAAGAGCCTACCCCGCCAGATAAGAGCCTACCTTAAAGTGGTATATTACTTTTTTTTTAATAAAGGTATTATGCTTAACAAGTTTATGATCTGATGAAATTGTTTAAGACATACGTATTTTGAAATGCAACCATCTATTTTTTCCCCAGCACCAATCTTCCTATTCCAATGGCTATATGATGAAGCCCAATTAACAGTTGGTATGGCAAGACCGCCAATTAATATTCAACACTGGAGTTTTATGCAGAAAACTGGCAAAGACATGAGGGCCTCATTACGCAATGCATCGTAAGAATCTTGTTTACATTTGTAAGAATCTAGTCCTTGTTTTTAACATACCGTAGTACTGTCAGGTCAATATTATAATCACCCATAATGTAGATTTCTAAAGGCAACGTTAGCTTTATGCAGAAAACTGGCAAGGCAATTGGGTATCCTTATGCAATGCACCAAAAGAATCCTGTTTACATTTTGTAATGAATCTGGTCCTCACTTATGCTAGTCCACTGGTCTATTTTCTCTTTTGAACAAAGTCTTGACCCAACAAGGTAAGTATATCTGGTGCTGTTTGTGAAATTGCTTGCCAGTCAAAAGTTGCTTCTGTAGGTTTTTCTCTTATCTTACATCTAAAACAGTTAAACAAATGCGGCAAAAGGATTCAGTTGTCAGCCAGCTCCCACTTGTTAGGGCCAAAACATAGTCGGTCCTCAAACAAAATTTTCACTACCAAACATTTGGTCATGACGTAAAATGACGATTGACTTCAAATAAATAACGTCAACAACGAGTTCTGACCAAATAAAATTTTGTGCTAAATTGCACATGTGTTGAATTGCCATATGATGGCATTTCATGAGGTGGGTCAAAAATGAGTTACATGGTCAAAATGGTTAAAAAATCAACTTTTTGATATGATGTTAATATTATTGATCTCTTTCAATTCAAGTAACTTTTTTTGCCAAATATCCCTTTTGTTTTGGCAAGATGATCTTATTAATGGTTAATTACTCAATAGACGGCAATGCAAACTGTAATTTTGAAACACGTTTTTCTCAAAATTGCCTGTTTTTACTAAAACAAGTCATAAATTCGAATGATTAATGGCAAACAGTTCATTTTTTCAGGATATGTTCTAAACACTTTGATAGTTACTTTGATGCATTAAACTTGAAACAGAACCCTTAGGGTCTTGGTGTTAATGACCTTCAATTAATTAGAGGGGGCTATACAAGGGGAGAAAAATAGTGATGTTTCAAATCATTCTGTCCAACTTTTATTTGATGCAGCTTGATCCCCTGAACATTTTGACACCAAGTTTGTCAAAATCGGACAAAAAATGAGAAGGTACTGCCCAAAAAACTGATTTGAGGGGGTGGATGGGTCTGAAGAGGGTCTAAAATGATAAATTTGCCAATTACTGTAATTATATACCAAATTTTTGCCATGTTGGTGACTATTTATATGTATTTGAGGTCACAGAATCTAATTGTATATGTTCCAGCAGTGTCAAACCTTCCGAAATGGTTATTTCCTCAAATTTGGCTATCTACCGCATCCTTAGGCACCGCATCCTTAGGCACCACCACCCTTGTACTGTCAAGTTCAAACCATTGTTTCTCTTAAATTATGTAACCCATGAAGACCAAATTAATACCACAAATAGCAGAAAGTGTAAGCTTTCAAATGATACATTAAACAAGTCCATAGGCCAAGGAAAAGTGAATTTACATCAAATTAAGTTCGAGAACCCATGAAAAAATGTAACAACACCACCTTTTTAGCATACCCACCTAATGAAATGCCACCATATACATTGCCTCAAATGTTTGTTATTAGTTTATACTTTAAATTCGATCGCAAATATTGGGTGACGTGACAACCACATTTGGTTGCGAATTTTTTTTGAAGGCCGACTATGGTTTGGCCCTTACTCGATGTTAGATATGCAATTAACAAGTGGGAGCCGACACCTGCATCCTTTGCCGTGGCCGGACACAAATCTGACAGAGGACCAGCATGAAAAGCAGAGCTATAGACCATATTTATAAATAACATTCTCCCGCCATTGATGGGGTAAATCCACAGAATTGGACGGGGAATCGATACTCAGAACGAGGGCAAGTATGATATATACCCTACTTGCCCTCATTCTGAGTTCCATTTACTCTCCGAATCCACAGAATCGGAAGGGGAATCGATACTCAGAACGAGGGTAAGTATGATATATACCCTACTTGTCCTCGTTCTGAGTTCCATTTACCGTCCGATTCCGTGGATTTACCCCATCAACGGCGGGAGTATGTCAATTATAAATATGGTCTATAGAGACTAATGAGGCTATCCTGGGTAAATAGCTAGTTACCAGATACACTGCATACAGCACTTCACAGTGGAGCATTTGCATTGGGATTAGGCCATATTTATACTTTTTTGTGCCATATGTTTTCAGCAAGCATCCGCTAATTATTCAATATCTATTCTAATTACATTACAACGCATATTTGAGGAGGAGAAAGATATATTTTATATGATCAATAGCGATCATATAGATAATCCCAAAATATAGTTATCAGTTTCCCATCATCAAACCTGCATTATTATTAGAAAATTCATTGGAAGCTATTGGAAATGTTTAAAGAGCTAATACTTGTCGCATCATATGTGATGGCTCACCCCGAAAGGCCGGGGTACTTTGAAGATAATATCAATTTTGATTTTATCATTTCATCTATTACAGCATTTTCTAAGCTTTAAAATGACAACCTTGTTGAAATTGATCATTTTTGCTATACTGGATTAGGAGAGGCACTCATGTTCTTAGTGAGGGGGTAATTACCTGTCAATTTCAAATATGAGTACCTTCCCCGGGAGCATATAGAGAATATCGTATATACTTCTATGTGACCGCATCCTAAGGATTAGTTTTTAAGTTGGGTAAACTTACTCAATCCCGTACTCAATCTCTGATGTTATTTTGCTGAATTGAATCACTCTTGGCTCCCTAAAATTGAAATTAGAAGAGAATAAAGGAAATTTAGTTATCAACAGATTTTTTTTTTTTTTTGTAAATCAATTGATAACATGACTGATATATCTTGCTTTTCCTAATTGGTACAAACACTCCTAAGTTTTAAAAATGTTTCTTGTCATTTTCTTGTATTCCCAGTGTTGTCTTTGCTCCAGCTTGCTATGCACACATGGTTCTCACTACGAGGTAAGTTAAAGGCAAAATTTATTTGGGTTACAAAGTTACCAACATTCTGTTATTTCTAGTCCATTTACTCCAGAAATCACATTTTCCACAGTATTTGGATACAAATTCAAGTCCATAATGTGAGGTTATAAAAGTGATATGGTTACAGGATGTAGCTCCATGAGATCTGAACCTTGAATCTAACTATAGAGACAACTTTATTTTTTTTACAGTGAGTTACTTAAAGTTTAGTATGTATATAATATGGCAATACAACGCATTGGTTAGGCTTTGGCGCCAAAGACATTCACCCGTCTGAGAGATATTCGCTGCAGGCATAGCGTGACCACAGTTTTTCAAAACACCCCCTAAAGGGTGGTTGTTTCTGAAGCCAAAACATACCCTTTTTCACATATTCACACCCCAAATTGGGATTTTATGGATACTGTTTTCTCACTAGGGTTTGAAAAAGTACCCTATTTCTTGAAAATGGCTGTTTTTAGCTGTTTTTGATACCCTAAACAGTGTCACCTGATTCACCCTTCAATCCCCCAAAACAACCCATATTCACCTTTTTCTTGGTCACTCTATGCCTGCAACATTATAATTGAGTGGCCCCCAGGGATGCCTACCTACTCATGAAAACACTATGACCAGAGATAAGTGAACTAAAGGTTGTGATGGGAAGAAACATTCACTCTGATCCAGTTATACAATATTTGTGGATATTATTGGGCATTCACTCTCTATTTAGGCTAATAAGCTGTGGCAATGTCAAGCAAACTTCTCTCAGATGAGAGAATGTATTTCGATGCAAAGCCATACAAAGTCATTTAATTATCATTGCTACAGTAGAAATCACGTTTGCTTTTTATTCCTGCAGTGATTGGACACAGATTCAAGTCCGTAATGTGAGATTATATAAAGCAATACGATGTTGGTTAAGAAGTCACAAAGTAGATGATAGAACGAAAGAAGAAGAAGAAGAAGAAATAACTGAAATACCTCAAAGCAATGGCAATCACCCCACAAGTAAGTCTCACAGAAACCAGGCTTATTCATTTAGCATGTTTAGCATATGCATCCCATACTTGTCTTATTACATCCAAAAAAGCCTTAATTTAAAACCATCTATTTTAAGTACCGGTACATATTGTATGTTTTCTAGCTACTCATTATTAATAATATTGTATATCCCTATGAATTCTAGACCACTTCATAGTCTTGTAGTATAGCTTTCATTAGACAACCCCAATGATCAACAATTTAATTGATTTTAACAAGTGTAAAGTATGTACCCTGTTTTTGTATGATTTGACAGTCAAGAAAGGTTGCCTTTGCTTACAAGTCTTTAAAATTTTTATATAAGGTAGGTATTCTGATATGGTGACAAATAATATTTTTTCCCCATATTTGAATGAAAGCAAAATTATTGGTATAAGTATTTGGTATTAGTATTGTTGGATAAGAGAAAATCAACTTGGTCACAGGAAGACATGAGGAAAGAACTGGATGACAAATAATATTTTTTCCATATTTGAATGGTATAAGTATTGTTGGATAAGAGAAAATCAACTTGGTCACAGGAAGACATGAGGAAACAGCTGGACGAGATTTTATTATTTTCAAATTTGTCACCAAAAGTGAACCAAAATAACAATAGTATATAACTACAGGGCTGTACGAAGCGGGGGGGGGGGCACTTGCCCCCCTGGTTCGAAATATCGGGAAGCTTGCGGGACAAATATCAAAATATCGGGACGATATTTTACTACTTTAACTGTCCGGATATAACTGTCCCGCTAATTTTTAGTCAAAATAAGCCAAATTTAGCACAAATATCAACGTTTTATATCGATTTTTGGCTGAAAATAGCAACATTTTCGCGCGCTTCGCGCGTTTACAATTAAATTGACAGTATATGCATCGGGACGAAACATGAATTTCGGGACGGTAGATGTGTTTGCCCCCCTTGGCTTACATGACTTCGTATGGCCCTGGTATATAATTGAACAGAAGTAAAGAAGAAAACAATAGATTGAAGAGAGGGGCTGTGGTAAGGGTTACTCCCCTATTCAGTTTTAATTATGCCAAAAGTAGATATCAATAAGACAAAAACTAGATGTTATACAAATTTTGAAAATAAACACTGTAAGATGCACATGGCCTATAGCTTTCAGCATTTTAAAGAGGAAATTTGAGTTAAAATTAAATAAGCAGTGATCCCCTCAATACTCCCTAATGGTTGACATATATTATTCTAAACAATATTAAAACTTCATTTTAGATTTTAGAAACTGTTTAAAAAAGCAATCTACAAAGAGTAACAAGCTATGCGACTGGGTGTAACTATGTCCAAACTTCTCAGGTTTTTAAAGATTTGGTATTTCAAAGTCTTATCTGCTTTCATCATTTTATATAATATTACTTTGAACATTTTAAAGCAGTCATTAGAAAGGGTAAAAACAAGAGACTTATCAACATATTGGGTTTTGCTTTTAGTCAACACACCATTGGTGGACCCTATGCATGAATTGATGGATGATGATAATGATGAGGACTCCATGTTTTCTTATGATGACAGTCAGTATCTTGGAACTGATGGGTTTAGTAGTGATTTTGATGACGATGAAAGTCAATTTGACTATTTCACTAAATCTTCCAATGTAAGCTCAGAGATTCAAAACGATCAAGGTGAAATCGTTTGGTGGTGGCCGTCTATGTCGCGATGGAAACGCAGTATTGGTGAGTAGAGTCATGTCAATGGTCGTTGGTGTCTAAACTGGTTTTTGTGCAGTAATGAAAGCATATAAACAGAAGCTATAACTGTTTATGGTGGTGGTAGTAAAATGTTTTTTGTGATTAAAGTCAGGTCAAAGGTCATTGGTGTCTTAACTGGTTAAGCTATAACTGTTTGGTGGTGGTGGTAAAATGTTTTTTGTGATAAAGTCAGGTCAAAGGTAGTTGTGGTCTAAACTGGTTTTGTGAGCATATTAAATGAAGTTTTAACTGTTTATTGTGGTGGTTGTGGTGAAAAGAACAGGACAATTAATGTCTAACTGGTTTAGTATCAAATCAGATGCAGTATGGGATATACAAAGGTAATAAATTGTTTGGTGAGTAAAGTCATGTCAAAGGTTGATGGTGTTTACTTTTAGTTGGATTTAGTAAAAAGGAAATTCTAAAGATCATGGGAGTGGTAATCAAATGATTCTTAACTGGTTTTGCAGCACTAAAGTAGGTATAAAATAAAGCTCTACTGTGTATGGTGGTGGTGAAAATTAAAATTGTTTAAATGTTTGTGTTTAAAAAGTGTCATATGGCTTGTTTGTAAATATATAAATGATAAAGTCTGATGCATGCACATGCTGTTACTGCTTCATTTGTAGAGGTACTGCATTAGTAGAGCACTGGTTGAAAAAAACTCATGGTTGATCAAATCTTGAGTTACCTTATTATCAGGGGCGTAACCAGCTTTGACCGTCCGGGGGGGCAAGACTCAAGAGCCTTCCCGATTTTTGTACTGGCTTGGGAAAA
>JXSR01S022183.1:2739-14356 GCA_000969725.1 Ophiothrix spiculata | reverse complement strand
TTAGCAGAGAAATGGGACTACTTACTGCCTATCATATTTATTTATTTTATTTAGGCTGAGAAATAGGTCTACTTTATTATCACCCAATCATATTACAGAAATGATTTGGTTAAGACCTACCCAGACTTTAGTCTTCATTGCTCCAAATATAGGCCTTAACGTTGTAATTTATTGATCTCATTTAGGCTAAGAAATAGGCCTAGTTTATTATCACCTAATGAAATTACAGAAAATGTTGTGGCTAAATCATATCCAGACTGTCTTCATAAATATATTTGTTTCAATTTGTTGATCTCATTTAGGCCAAGAAATAAGCCTTTTGAGCTTTATTATCCAATCAAATTCCAGAAAAGATCTTGGTTTAGTGTTTAGACTATGTGCACCCACTATATCAATGTGTCAAATAGAATTGAATGTTGTTGTACATGAATATTTTGTCACCAAACAATTCATTATTTTATTCATGCAATTTTTGGACTGAAAACCAAATGCACATACAGCGCCGGAACCCGGGACTCAGTGGTACAAAGCGAGGAAAGTACTGCTGCGCTAACCCGCTTTATGAATGCACATACTAAATTTTTACTTTGTGGGGCAGAAATGCATTCCTGTATTTAATATTGCTGACTACATCTTCAAGACAGATACATGTTTCATAGTGTCAGATAAAATCATGTCAGATTAGTTGTATCATTCAAACAAATGTTGAAAAATTAGCATTAAACTTTTGCACAAATGTTAAATTGACATTAGGGCAAATCATCCAGCCTACACATATCATGTTGAGCTTATGTTGAATAATGTCAGCTATTTGTGAAGTTATAGGGAAAGTGACAATGACTTCCGATAAAGAGATCAAACAATTGCTAAAACTTAATCCATAAGTTTGATTCAAGATGTACATATTGAATCATTTTCTGACACTTTTTGGCTAAATTTGTGGTTTGACATTATTGCAATCTACTTAGGTTTGATATTCAGTTCGTATTTTTTTAAACTGTTGTCTTTGTTCATTAAAAAGATTGATAGAAGCTGATGGATGTTTTGTATAAAGTTACCCCTCCTTGCAGTGAGTAATGTTTAATATCATAGTGAGTTTATGGCAAGTTCTAGTGATAAATTTTAAAAAGTAAGCAACCCTCAAATGATTTTGGCAAGTTTAAGGATTTTTTAACAAAAGTTCGTCAACAATAAGCCAAAATTGTAATTCATGAGAGGACACATACTAAAGAGAAACCATATCAATGCAATTATAGCGGAAAAAACATTTCACTCTGAAACACCACATGATAATTATCACGAGAAGACACTAAAGAGAAACCCTAAAGTGCAAATATTGTGACAAGCGATTCTCACAGGAAAGTAATAGAATAAACCAGGAGAGGACACATACTAAAGAAAAACCATACCAATATAATTAATCAAACAAATGCGTCTCATAGGCAAATCACAAAAAATAGCAACTTCTCAAAAACAAAACGTCAACCTCCTAAACGGCAGTTTGTCCTTTTTAAGGACTCTTCTTGTTTGACTTGTATATGAGTTGAATGCCCTAATGATGGTGTATGTCATCCTAAGAACACTTGTATCTAATAATCTAATGTGCTCATCATTTGAGATCAAAATTGTCCATTCATATAGTTGTGACTAAATACTGGCACCACCAATTATAAGAACTAATTGAAGTTAGTGATAGTGGATGTGTTTTGACCAAGAAAAGTCTACAGTTGTTGCCTATAGGAAGCCAAAAAGGTCACTACTCATGATAGTTTTAACTTTTTTGTTTTGTTTGTTTGTTTACCTCGGTTGGTCCGTGACGAACATGCCATTAGATCCATGATGAACTCATGGTCCCTTCCAAGCTCATACAGAAGTACCAACTTCTACAAGACTAGCAAGCCAGTATTGTTCATATATTACATTATTAAAAAATCATATCCACTTTACGATTTTTGAAGTTGTTACACACCAAACAATGAAGGATTTGAGTAATTTGGCTTAAAAAGTGAAAGTGATATTTTGCACGTTAATCTAGCCTACATCTTTTCAGTTGGATCAATTATTGCTAGAATTTTCATTTGATCTATCCTCAAAAGATTTGAGGATCACAGTATTATTTATTAAATGGGATAATATAATTTTACATTTTCAACAGTATACATGCAAATAGTGAAATTACTTTTTTTTAAATCTATAACCTGTATATGAAATGAATTTTAATCAACAAATGGAAATTTTTCAATCAATATTTTGTATATAATAAACACAATTTTTAATGTAATCAAGAAATGGACATATTTTACATCTCAATGATTTTATCTCTTCAATTAATTGTGAATTAATTTGTTTTTTCTAAGTGTTTGTAACTTATTATTTTTTGTTCCACCTCTCTGCAGCAAAAAAAGTTTTCTGACATGATACCTTTCTTGAGATGATCTTAAAGTATCTCATTATGTGGATACTCCAATGTCAAAGAACTTAAAATCGAGAAGTGGTGCTGATGGCCATCTTGTTTTTCATGGAGCAGAATTAATGTACCCAGTACCGGATTTCTAATTGGGCCCGATGGGCCCGGGCCCAGGGCCAAATTTAAAAAAGAGCAAAGATGAAAGGCAGAAAGAAGGGGGAAATGGAAATGATATAAGAAAATTAAGTAGGATATTTAACAGCCATTGGACTAATGCGAATACGTATTTTTGGTGAATTCTTCATGTACGCTTGCAAACATGGGGACCAGTGAAAATCGACTGAAATTTGATTTTGTCAAATCCTAAAACAAGACAAAACAGATAATTCTTGTCATTAAATTTTTTTTATTATTATAACAATACTTTTCAACTTATTATTAGGTTATGCTTTATGTCGACTGATTAGGGCCCTCATGCACGCTTTTTTCTTCAAGTTAGGGCGTTGAAAAACACCAAATCAAACAGACCCCACCTTGTAGCTAACGTTTACACCAGTACTGGTTTACACAGTGTTACTGAAGGGCCCTGTTCAATGATTGAAAACTGATTGATATCATTGTTATATTTGATGTAGAGCTTAATTGAGAAAAAAAGAAAGCGTATGTACAAAACATTATGTGATTTAAACTATAAGTGGAAAGGGGTTCTGATGAATTTCCCCTGGGACCCCCTTAAAGTACTTTGCCCCTGGACCTCACCTACTCCTAACTATAGTTTTCCATAATATAAAAGCATAAGGTTCAATGTAGACCTCACTAGGACTCTTCGCGAGTCGGTCCATTGACCAGATGCCGAGATCTTAATTTAAGCAGGCGGCCTGGGAATTTTCCAGGGGGGTACTCAACTTCAAAAAGGTACAGGGATGTGTGGCTCTTAACACGCTCTTTAAGCCGGTCCCTAAGACACCTCTTTGAAACCCCATTTTCAACAATATTACAAATAATTTTACTAAAACTGTCCTTTTAGAGGCCAATTTTTTGCAAAATTTTTATTCTAAAGCCTCAAATTTGGCCAAAATATAAATCTTTAAACCTAATTTTGGGTCAAAAATCAATTGCATAAGCATCTATTTTTTGTATCTCCCTCTTTTTTTAACCTTCAATTTTTAGCCCTTTGGGGGCCCTGAATTTTAACCTGGCCCAGGGCCCTGACAAAGGTAAATCCGGCACTGAATGTACCTCAGGATGTGTTTGGATATTAGCCTACAATCTAGGCGTAAAATACCAGAGGTACCATAACCCCCCCCTCCATGAGCGACAATTCAAGATGGCTGTCATCCCACAAGATTTACAAATCAAAATGACAGTGAGCACATCCGCTTCTCCTTTATTATTTCTTTGGGTAGAGTCTGATTTCTTGGTTTGTAATTCTTGACAGAGTGTAGAGAATTACCAGGAAACCTGAAAGCCACAAATTGAGATTCTTTGTACATGTAGTTATATGAAATTACCCTAAATTAAAGTTAAATGTAATATTGCCTTTTGGCGTGTTTTAGCACCAGCTATTCACATAACTTCCTATACAAATAATTTCACAGGAAGCAATGCATGATGGGACATACAATATCTTCTCTTCATGCAGACCACTTCCATTACAGATAAGTCACTTTTTGCAAAGTGACATCTTTTTTTGCTGCAGAGTGGTATTGGGGCAATCTACACAGTGCGCAGATCCAGATGCATGTGTATCTCCGAGATCCAGACCCGCATCTCCGTAATCCGCATCTCCGTAATCCGCATCTCCGTAATCCGCTTACACGTAGGGATGCACACAGAGTACTGTACAGCAGATCCTGATATGACGCCCGTGTAGCCAATGATAGCCACAGTCTACTGCACAGCGGCTTACGGAGATGCGCATTCATCTGGATTTGCACTTATTGCCCCATTTTTTTGTTGACTGCAAGCCTGTATAGTTCTCTCTTTATTTCTCCCTTCTCTGATGGCATTTTATTGTACATAGCTGTATATATTGTAAACAATCATAAAGTAGCTTATCATGTAGCATCTTGTATCATATTTGTACATATATATATGCTTTGCTTGTATTCACTATAAGTTTTGGCATCCTGTGTTTTTCATATTGAGTGACTTTCTATCCTTTCCCATTTTATCAGTTTTGTCAACTTTTCTCCAATAGCGCAACCTAACATACAAAGCTCAAATGTGACATTGGCGTAGCCAGGGGTGCAGAAGGGGCGTGCGCACCCCGGGGTATACAAAAAAAAAGGGGGGATACAGAAAAAGGGAAAACAAAGAAAAAAGAAAAAAAGTAGTCATAATTACTGCTAATGGTACATTATGCGACCTGCCCAATATATGTGACCCGTCATATCGAAAGGTACTTTAAGGTCGGCATAGTAAACTGCGAGATACAGGCCATTGAAGCTGAGCATTGTCAAAAAATCACGTCCAAGGTCGAATTTCTAATTTTATCAGAAACGTTACCTTTGAAGTGTATTCTACCACATAAAGCCGTGGGTCCCCTATACTAACATGACTAATAGACTCCTTCATGGGGTATACATGTTATGCAAGTACTTGTATCATTGATTGATCGATTGATTGATATTAATCAGGTTCCAACATCCAAAATATAAGACAAATGTTTCAAAAACCAAGATAAAAATTCTTTCTCCATTCAAGTTTTAGCAGTACAGAAACTTTAAACTTGATTTTCTCAAAACTTTAGTTTTCTGAACTTGTTTTACTTGTAATTTCCAAAGAGGAGCATTCAATTCCATCAATCTATTCCCGTGTCTCAAATTTGAGACCATTTTTAGTCTGTATTTTAGGCAAAGAAAAAATTGTTTGGTTGTCAGCCACAATGTTTTTTGAAGTGGAGTGGACAGGCAAAAACTTAATTTTTTTTTAGATTTACCGTTATTTGGCACTGAACGATATATACGTTATGTAAATTGCATGTTAACCTATTATACCACTTCGTTCATGTTTTAAACCTGATTAGAAGTGACACAAACTTTTTTTACTATATTTAAGACACCAAATTAAAAAAAAAAATCATCTGGAATTTCCAAAATTTGGTACAGTATTCTTTTGTACATAAAAAAAAAATACCCAGTTTCAAAATTAGGGAGGGGCGGTCGAGGACAACAAAACAATATCTTTTTTTTTGCCTCAAGTATATGTACAAAGACAGACCTACTTTATATTAAATATTTACTAAGTTATCCACAGACTTCTACTTTATGACAATTCATCTTGGGTTTTTTAATGATATTTGTGAATGAACATCCAAATCTACAATACTTTGAAATAAGTACTGATGAACTGTTTACAATTGCTTGGAATGCTCTAGATGTAGTTTTCAAATCACCTATTTCTAAGATCCTTGGTCTAAGGTGGTTTTAAAGTTTGGGAATTTGTTGGTTGTCAAAAATTCGTTGCGATTTCATGTTAAAACAATAAAATCAAACAGATACCACGTTATGATGCGTTCAACCTCAAGCGATTTCGTCGCAGCGACATCGCTGGATACGCAGTCTTGACATTTTAAAGCGCACTTCTTGTAGCGCGTGTCAAGACTGCGTATCGAGCGATGTTGCAGTGATGAAATCGCTGGACTCTGAACGCACGATTAGGCAGGTTGGCATGTATAAATGCATCTTGCTCTGTACCTATGTGTATATTGTACATGAATGTGTATATGCATGTGAAGCACTTTTTGCAATAAATGCTAGAGAAAATGCTAACAAAGAATGTTGTGTGGTTGAAATATCTGTAGTTTTAAGCTTGCTTGTACATTGTTATTTTCAACAAAGTGTATACTGATATGACATGACCATAAAAATTGAATAGATACCTTTTTAGATGGGAGACTAAAAGCATGACATACACTAGCGGTTTAAAGTATTTCCGCACAAACACATTATTCAGCCATATCTCAAAAGGCGTTTATAAGGAAACTATCGGGAAATTTATGTTGCTTTTGGTCAGATCTAATAGGTAATCTAGTTAAGTGTAAAATTGAGCACTGAATGGGATCAACCCCCTCATGTACGGGTAGGGGGCAACA
This sequence comes from Ophiothrix spiculata, assembly GCA_000969725.1. Lineage (NCBI taxonomy): Eukaryota > Metazoa > Echinodermata > Ophiuroidea > Amphilepidida > Ophiotrichidae > Ophiothrix > Ophiothrix spiculata. The sequence continues at coordinate 7,853 of JXSR01S022183.1, read as the reverse complement.
ACACAGATGGATCGGAAAACGTGATTTTTAGGTAAAATTTGATTTGACAACGCCTGGGTCAAGGTCACTTCACCACTCAAGTTGAGTAGTCGTATTGAATATGTATATGTAAAAGAGTGAAAAGCAGGCGATTAAGGTGTTTGGTCCATGAGAGATTCGCTCGAGCAATTTTAGTATAAATCGGCATGAATGATATTTTATCGATGTAGAACCGATTTTTAAAATAAAAATTGGGGGTCACAGGACTCGTTTTTGCATGAGAGTCTGTTTAAAAACACCATTTTTGGAGGTTTTTGGGGACAAATTAGTACAGGGGTCTATAGGAAATGTGGCAAAAGTGAAATCATTTAGTGTTGATTCAAAAAATCTGCTCAAGTAATTTTGTTAATTTTTTTTATAAAAGTTGCGCACAAGTATGTTCTTTCAAATAAAAAAATAAAAATTGGGGGTCACGGACCTAATTTTCAAGAAAAATATTAAAATATGGCCATTTTTAGCTTCAAAACACTACTTAGAGTATATGCGCATGCGTATTGCGGCAGTTACCTTAGCGCGTACCGGTACGCGTGGACGGCGCGTGGACCAAACACCTTAAATATCCTGGCTACGCTTGACTACGCCAAGAAATGCTTGGAAGCAAACGAAAAATGATCCTTCAACACCCCACCAATTTACAAAAATAGGGTTGTGATGAATGTGGAGTGTTTTGTGAGGGTATATGACGGATTGAAAACCTCTTAAAACATTTTAAAATGTCATATACCACCAGGGACCATTCCACTTTTATCACGGCCCTATGTAAACTGGGTGGCGTTGAAGGATCATTTTCCAAGCATTCTCTTGGCGCAGTCAAGCGTAACCAGGATATTTAGTCGCCTGCTTTTCACTCTATTACATATACACATTCCATATGACTACTCAACTTGAGTGGTGAAGTGACCTTGACACGGGCGTTATCAAATCAAATTTGACCTAAAAATCATGTTTTTCGACCTATTTGTGTTGTTACCCCTACCTATATACGTGAGAGGGTTGATCCCATTCGGAGCTCAAATTTACACTTAAGGGCACAGTTAACCCCTCATTTTCTGAAATATTTTATGCTTTGTAACTAAGCAACCGATAAGTAAATCCATATAAAAGTATACATTTCTAGATGTGGATTTTCATGTAGAAGATGATGGTTAGGTCTGTTTTGGACCAAAATGTATGATTTTGGACCAAGGTCCAAAAAACCCTTGTTCTTGGACCTTTGATTTGTAAACAACCTAACTAAATTTTGAAAAAATAAAAGTTGGACCTCAAATGCTTTTTAGAATCTAGAAACACATGTCTAGGAATGCGTGTCTCAAATTTTTGATTTTTGACTTACTTTTTGAAATATTGCCAAAAATAGGTCCAAAATTGGCCCAAAATAATTTTTTTGTCATTTTTGGCCTATTTTTGGCAATAATTCAAAAAATAAGGCAAAAATCGAAAATTTGTGAAAGTGCACTCAATCAGCAACTGCCCGTTTAGCTCCAAAGGCTGTTTAGAATCACGTTTTTATCCTCCTGGTCATTAAATGGTGTACAGTACTTTATTTTGATGGGAGAACAGACACTCATCTTTCTGGGCAAAGGTAAAAAAGGTACAGGGGACAGCATATTTACACAGGACGGAGTGCTCATCTCTAGTTCGAAGCAATTGGGCCAGACTCCACTTTTTTGCTATATAGACGGAGAGGTGATCATAACACCTTCACCATGAGTCTATTACCTTCTCAGGACTAAAGTCCCGGTACCCAATTGAATATAGAAAGCAGCACTGACCCAAGTCCACGCTGCCTTAGGGTTGGTGTCCAAAGACATTGCTCACCTGAGAGACATTCGTTCATGATATTCCCTCTGAAATATCCTCTAACATAGAGAGAGGTAAATCATTGCTTACAATGTTTGAACTGAATATTGGTTAAATCGATGTTAGCATATTTCAATTGATGGTAACATCAACTTCACCAATATTCAAGCGTCGTAAGTGTCATTACCTCTCAGTTTGACCGAAAAAGCGAACATCACGAGCTAATGACGTCATACAAGCCTTACCCATACAAAAGGAAGTGATGATCAATGCTCAGTATTCATTCAATGGCAATTATAGTCTTCATCAGGACAATATACTTTCTGTGGCCTCAGTAGGGAAGCATGGACTTGGGTCAGTGTAGCATTCCTATATTCAATTGACACCTTGGTGGAGAAGAGCACATAAGGGTAAGTGCTCAAGGACACTACATACGTCGCCCACCAGATTTGAACCCACACCGCTCAATGCCGGTGATTGAGAGTTGGGGAAGGTGTGTTTACACTGTGACGACTTTAGGGTAACGACAAGCAACAGAGACCTGTGGATTGCAGTTTTGAATTTTCCGCCCGTCATCGTTAATTAAAGTTACTTAACGCTCACACAATCTGCTAGCCATGCACACTATCGTTACTATCAGTCGTTTTCAGTTTTTTGTTGCAAAAACGTTACCCTGCGTTGAAAACAAGTCGTCACAGTGTAAACGCACCTTTACCGCTAGGCCACACACTGCTTGTTAAATCATTCCCATTTTTATTAAATTGCAAGTTTTGTCTTTTCTGTTTCTCTTCACAGTTGACCGTCTATTGTGGTCCCCACAGTGATATCCAGGACAGTATCCCATCATGCATAGCTTCCTATAGGATTGTTTGTAAAGGAAATAATATGCGAGAATTTAGTGATGAAACACCCATATATCAAAGTTAATTGTTATAATGTTGCATTTTGGGCATGTTTCATCACTAACTACTCACATGACTTCCTGTACAAAAATGTCCCATAGGAAGCAATGCATGATGGGATACACACGATATCTTGTGACATCCAGGACAGTTCCCAGCAACATGGACATCATCTTGATTCTGTTGTCTACAAACAGAAGTTGGTTCTTTTACTAAATACCAAGATGCTTTCTTAACAGATCTGATGCCCAACGATGTAAAAATGCTGTATGTGAATTACAGATCAATTGCAAGTTATTCCTTTTCCCTTGGAGAAATCTTGCACAAATGAGCAGACGATCAATTCTCTTTCATATCTTAAGCAGGCATGAGTTTTTTCAGATAATTACCCGATTTCAGATATTTTCATCATCCAAATAGCTTCAAAAGTTCAAATTCAGATAATTTGGGGCTTGGTTTAACCATTTTAGTGGTTTTCGGTTATATTTTACCAAATTCAGATTTTTTCATGAAAAATCATTCTCACTCCTGCTTAAGGCAGTATCTACTGTATCAAACGGATTTAAATACAACTTTTTAGCATGAGAGTGGATTCATACGAAAATTACATTTGTAAAAGGAAGTATCTGCTATGCACTATTAATACACATACTGCATTTTTACTTTGTATGGCAGCTGTGACCGATATGTGAAAATGAATGACTTCAGAGAAGAGAACAATATTTCATGGTAATTTTGCTCCGAATTTCATCTGCCTGGGGGGATGCACTCACTAATGTGAGCAGGGTACCTATGTCCAGTGATCAAGAGCCCCTTTGTCAGGCCTTCTGGCAGCTCATTAGACTCCCATTTTTGGCATAATGTAAGTTCTTTAGATCCCGTTTTGAGGGAAAATGTTGGCTCACTGCTATTTTTGCCAAACCTTCAGTTCACTTAACCCTAAAAATCAGTTTCAAAGGCTCATTTATTGCAAAAATCAGTTCAGTAGCTTTGTGCCGGACTTGCCTACAATTTTCAAAGTTAACATGTGACCCGTCATATTGAAAGGTACCATAAGGTCTGCATAGTAAATTATGAGATACGAGCCATTGAAGCTGAGTATAGTCAAAAATCACGTCCAAGGTCAAATTTCTAATTTCATCAGAAATGTTACCTTTGAAGTGTATTCTATCATATTAATCAGGTTCCAAAATCCAAAACTTAAGACAAATGTTTCAAAAACCGAAGATAAAAATCCTTTCTCCATTCAAGTTTTACTAGTACAGTAACTTTAAACTCGATTTTCTCATAACTTTAGTTTTCTGAGTCAGCCTGATGCCTTTTACCAATATGGATGTAACTTTGCAATCAAACATCCAATAACCAAAACCAAGGTGTCATGTTAAAGCTTAGAATACAATCTATCAGTTGAGACCAAAAATCAATTTTAAATTTGGAACCCTTAAGGTACCTTTTGATATGACGGGTCACAACCCAGGACCTCTTTACACTTGTCATCAAATGAATAATCATGAATGTTTCTTAATCAAAATATAATATTAGACCTACATAGATTATTTATTTTAGTAAATTATGCAATAGCTAAATCTATGGTAAAAGTATCAGTTTAGTTAGGCGCTGGAGCACAATTAGGCCACAACTTTGTGCGACCGGCCTCAACCTGGCAACAACCTTAATTTTCCAAGATGGCAACCGTGGGTTTGATTATGCACCTCTAAATAATTTCAAAACATGTAATGAATATTTGAATGAATCATGTTGAGGTGAACAATCAAACCTACGGTCGCCCTTTTGGAAAATTAAGGCAGTGGCCAGGTTGAGGCCGACCCCACAACATGTGGCCTAATTGTGCTCCGACGCCTTATTTTCTTTAAGATATCAATGTAGGCAGAGATATATCCAAGCATTTTTATCTGGTTTCATAAGTGTATGGTCAGTAGTTGCCCCGACAACATGGCTGTTTCTGATATCATGAATATTTCTGTAAATTGTGGTCATACAATGGAAGTAAGAAGATTGAGATAGAAGGGTCATTTTTTTTGGGGGGGGGGGGGCAGAGGAATATAGGAGTGGGGCATAGGCCTAAAGAAAAATACAAAATGGCTGTTATTTACAACAGAGAGTCTTGCCCGATGTTGTCCTAATTGTCATTCTCAATTTTCAACAATGATAGAATTTCATTAATCGAAATGCCATATATATTTTGTGCCATATTTTGAACTTAGGCCAAAAAAAAAATATTGTTTGGTTGCCCTCCACCGACCGACCCTATTTTTCAGCCCGACCCAAACTTTTTTTTATTGAAATTTTTTTTTTTTTCAAAAAAAATATGCTAAACTTACCGAAAACTTGTTATATTTTTCGCTTTTTTCG
>JXSR01S022181.1:12500-31432 GCA_000969725.1 Ophiothrix spiculata | reverse complement strand
TTCATGCGGCATGCTTCCGGCGTCTCTATGGCTCACGGACACCGGTCGGTCTCCTGCCAGTGTCCGATCGGTGTCTGCTGATATGACGCAGTAAACACATCGTAACCTCGCCGCAAGGTTATGTGACCAGGGTATCCCCAAACAGTGTGTGTCAGGTGAGCTGAACCCATAACATGGGTATGGTATCCGAATTTATTCTAAATGAGGGATAGTCAAAAAGGGATGATAGCGAACTTATTCAACATCATATGTGTTTAAGATTTAAAAGGAATGGTTTCATGTAATAGTTTTATCATAGATGGTTTTATTTTCCCTAATCATGATAAAACATTCTGTAATGTGACTGTGGCAAAATAATTAACAAAAGACTTACATGTTTAAAATTCTGTCTCTGTTTGGACTAGCTTTTTCGCTGTCTATTCCACTAGTATAAAACATATATATCCTGTTAGATTAATTGTCCCATGTATCAAAAAACGTACATATTTCTGTACAAGTTTGCAATGGCTTACAGGTGTATGGGAAGAAATGAAAATATAATTTGAAACTATCAAAAATAAATCTCTTCATTCGCGTTATGGGTAGAACATGAATGCGTTATGTCAAACAAGTTTACTGTCATACTCTTTGTTTAACTTTTACTTGATTAGTACAGGGCTAAATAGATGAAACAAAACACTTGAAATGTATTTGGTTGGCATATTATAAGTTTTATTATATATGGTGTGAATGTGTTCAATAAATACAAAAGGACACACTGGTTCAAATACAAAATGACACTCTGGTTCAAAAGAGATTATAAATTTCACACTTTATTTATTTTACAGTATTTTTTTTACCTAGTGGCGTAACCAGACATTATCATTCGAGGGGGTGAACAGGGGCAAAACAATTTTGCAGGGGGTGGGGCAAAAACAATTTTGCCAAGGCTCAAAAAGGTACGCTCAATTTTGTTCATACAGCAAATCACCTAAATTTGCTAAAATTCACAAGAATGCAATTTTGTTCTCAAATATTTATGCTATTTGAAAAAGTAACACATAAAGAGGTTAAATTTGCATAGTTACATCAACAGTGTACTATATATTGACACTTTATATTTTTCTTGATTTCATTTGGGGGTGAGCAGGGGGGAGACCTTTTTCCTGGGGGCGGCTCTTGCCACCCCCACCCCCACTCCACAACGCTGGTTACGCCACTGGTTACACCCATTTTCTCTTTCATACATTGGCCTCATATTGGATATAAAGTATAACCATTATTTTATAATGCAACATAAATTTTGAAGAATTACAAACAGACCTGTAGCTGTATGTACGTGTGCTGGGCAATTGCCCCCCCCCCCCCCCCCCCCCCCCCCCCCCCCCCCCCCCCCACCTCCCCCTTCTCAAAAAAGTGACAATATACAGAATAGGTCCACTTAAAGGGCCGGAATAAGCACCAAAACACAGCTGATGCTCAGTTAAACGGTGGTTTAGCTAAACACCTTTCAGGAATACGGGCCATGTTTAAAGGTTATGTTTTGGTAAATTACTTCACAAAACGCTCGCAAAACTACTGAAAACGTTTTGTTTTTGTTGCTTGCCACTTTTAAAACCATTAAAATTAGTTTAGGGTTGAAAACTGAAAATCTTCCTCCAAAAAGGTCCACTTTTTGAAAAACCTGCACCCCTCTGAAAGAATCCTGGCTACGGACCAGATTGTAACATCTGCACTACATGGAGAATATAATTATGATTTATATCTTTATTAGCATTTCTGTAAACAAGCTCATTTGGTCTCATTTGAAAAATGAACTGCTTATCAGTCAGTGGTCTCATTTTAACCACTAGGAGACATAAAATTTATGTTGCATCAAAAAAATAATCTTCATCATCTTGCCTTAATCATATAAAAATCAATTTAGAATCAATTAGAATTGAAATAAAATGATAAACAAAACAGTAATATCAGCCTGGATGTTTGTTTTTGAACATGTGTGTGATTTTGGCATTTTGTTATATGTGCTTAGTAACAAACCATGTCATGTAAAGGTTTTCTTTGATTTGATTTTCATTTTGAATTCTGAAGTATAATGAGAAAAGAGGTTACTAAAGGTTCACCCTAAAAAAACTCTTAAACGTCCATAAATGTTTCCATGGCATACACTCGCGGTCTAAAGTATTTCCGCACAAACACTTTATTCAGCCATATCTTACAAGGCATTTATAAGGAAACTGGTGGGGCGTTGAAGGATCATTTTTCGTTAGCTTCCAAGCATTCTCTTGGCGCAGTCAAGCGTAACCAGGATATTTAATCGCTTGCTTTTCACTCTATTACATATACCAAAGTCACATTCCATATGACTACTCAACTTGAGTGGTGAAGTGACCTTGACCCAGGCGTTGTCAAATCAAATTTGACCTAAAAATCACGTTTTTCGACCTATTTGTGTTGTTGCCCCCTACCCGTACGTGAGGAGGTTGATCCCATTCGGTGCTCAATTTTACACTTAATTGATTACCTATCAGATCTGACCAAAAGCAATATAAGTTTCCAGATAGTTTCCTTATAAACGCCCTTTGAGATATGGCTGAAATAAAGTGTTTGTGCGGAAATACTTTAAACCGCTAGTGTAGGGCTAAATAAGGAATCTCATGGAGAAATAAATGCATACCTAGTGTCTTTATTAGCTATTTCTTAACTTAACATTATTGTAAATAACACTTATTTTGACCTTCAATGCCACGACCCTTTTGTGCCTAATGACAATTTTTAATCCGGTTCAGCATTTTAAAGCAAGTCAACCATCACCAAATTAAATAAAAGGAATTATGGACATAACTTCACAAAGTTCAAAATCATTATTTACATAACTATCTCTTATGGACTCGGCATGTTTAGTGCTTCCAGTTCCCTTTTTGCGTGATTGTCATTAGCCTGGGAAGGGATACTTATATTCAAAGGTGGACATCATGGTTCTGTGTAGGTTCCATCAAAGGGTTCTCTTTGCTGAAATCAAAATGAAATTAAAAATCCTTAACATGGATTTTGACCAGTTATCCACACTTTGAATTATGATTTTTCCAATTCTTTACTAAAATCATACTTTCCCAGTCCCACATTTTTTAGGTATAATGGTAAGGAGAAAATGCATGTTGTTTTACTAGACCCTCAAACATATTGTGTTGCCTTTCTTTGACAATCTAAAGCAGTGATCTAGTCTGGGCAGTACGTGCCTCCATAGACGCTAAAGATTAGCGTCTATGGTGCCTCCCGTGAAAAGTACCCCTTTTTTTGTTACCCCTTTTTGTTGGGAATTCACTCCATGAAAATCCCCTTTTTGTTTCCTTTTGTTGTTGAGTATTCAGCATGAAATTCGCCATGTTTGATACAAGTGGCTTCATCGGGCCATCATAATGAACACTGTACAGTCGTTGATTCAACTAAGACTATATACACACAAAATTCAGTTTTCTAGTATTAATACAGAATATTAAAGGCATATTCTTGAATATACCCATTACAAGGTTGTTAACTTGTTAATTATTTTAAATTATAGTTTGAGTGTGTTTACTAAGTACAAAGAAGGTTTTCAGAATGTTTTATATAAACCTTAGAACTTTTAAAATCCAGTAGCATTGCAGTGCTTTTGAAACATTGTCCGTCTGAACAACTTAAAGACACTTCAAAATTAACCTTTATGTCTATATAAGTAAAGACAAGATCTTATTTTGATAGAAAAAGACTTAATTTTACTAATATTTGGTGTTTTGAAGCACATTTCCTCAGATAAACCGAATGTATACTAATTTCAATTTGACACTTTCAGCAAATTTCCAAAATACATGTACACCTATTATGATGTAAATTCAGCGATTCCATCGATCGCTGTGTTAAATCGAAAAAGGCAAAAGAAGACCCATACCCATCTACTTATTATATCATCATGATCATGTCAATGTTACAAATCCTAATATCATTTAACAGACTGTAGCTCACTGAAATTCATGTCATATCAGAGTTTTCCCTGGTAATTGCCAAAGGGGCACTTTCCATTTAAACTTTTCGTTTGAGACACTGGTTATCAGAAAAGATATTTCACATGCGTGTTGAATTTAAATACAGAGATCCCTATTTTTTCAATCTACATGTAATAATCTAATAAAACAACTCAATTTTCTACTACTTTGCCCATACCGAACACACCAACTTTGCAACCTCTTGTAGAAGCTACACACCGTGGTAAATTGGAAGACCAAGTGCCATCCGCCTGACAAGTCAAAGTAGCGGGTCCTTCCAATACGTAGCCCGTGTTGCACGTTATCTCCACTTTGCTGTTGACGCCGAATGCTCCTGTAACGACTCCGTTTGCAACCACACCAGGATTACCGCAGTTAACGAAATTGTCGACGATTTGCTGGACTTCATTAATTGTAACCGTTGCAGCGACAGTTTCCTCTGCAAAGGTTAGGCTTCCTGTTACGACGGCATCAAAAAGACATGGAAGAGAATCACCACATAGATCTTTGATGTCTTGACTGACTGTATTTGGATCCGGAAGATCAAATGTTGGAGTAAAGGCCGGTTTATAGTAGGTATTGTAGTCAAACGGAGGCATATACGTGAAGATCGAATCTGATTCTGTAACAACCCATTTCATACCATACTCGTGGATTTCTTGAAGAGATGCATCACAATTGATTCCACTTTCTCCATTAGGGGTGATGGAACAGTCATCTGCTGGATCATCGTTCATATTACCCAATAGTCCCGTTATTCTACGTGCAAACGACATGTCCAGTTGGGGAAGGAAAGACATTGTTTCAGGACGAATCCAAACAATAAGAGAGACGCCAGCTTCAGGATAGCTAACACGGACTTCAGATAAACCAGTAGTTTCCTTAACAACAATGGTCAGATCACCAAAATTATGATTCATTATTTCTAAAGACAAAGGCTCATCATCTACTAGAATTTGGGCCATACCCGAATTTGCCCTCTGAATTTGAACTTTTTTCGAACTTGTAATTTTGATGACAAATGCTGTAAACACAGTCCCTTTTGTTCCCGGTAGCTCTTCCATTCGTGCCTGTAAGATCAAACCATGAAAGCGACGAGAAGATATCATCAGGAATTCCCCAGCTCCATTAAAGGTAAACTCTGCGTTGTCAAGAGTTTTAATGTGGGGATCTCCAAAACCAATTGCTGGTCGGGGAGGCATATAATCTTCACATGTGTCAGATGGCCTGTACTTGTAGTATTTATCGCAGGTTTTTGTTGATGCAAAATGACAGCATCCTAGCCAAGGAACCACGTCATACCACTGGTGACGCCAAAAGTCTTGTGGACTATACCTGTCCGCGGTTCCGCCACCCGGGGGTCCAACGAGAAGCATCCCGTCACTGTCATAGCAACATTGTTGTCCAGATCCTGAAGACGTAGCTGATGTTGATCGGTAACAATTGTCAGCACCACGGTGGAAAAACACGTTGATAAAATTTGCCAGCTGGTAACTTGCTTCAATTGACGCCTGTTCAGATGTACATGGGCATGGGGGAAGATCAGTTGCTTCATTCTTTAATATATCATCGAATAATGAACATAGCTCGTCGTCAAAGATGTAGCCTAAGATACGGAGAGCAGTGTATGGGAAGACAACTCGTTTTAGAGATCCTTTCATAATATTGCTGACAATATTTCTTTTCCTTCTGCTCCCTGGAAGATTGAGATAAAATGTGGCTACTGTTAGTCCTTTTCCTTGTGAAGTGATCGCGGATCTTATAACTGAAGGAGACAAGATCAAAGATCCCGTGTTCATCACGTTCCCGATTATTTTGATTCCGTTGTTCAACTGAACCGGGGCATCGTTGTCATTTAATTCAGAATCTCTCATCATGACATCGACGTGAGTAACGTCATCGCCATAAATTTCAGGATCCCATGAAAGTGTTATCTGATCGTTAGTAGCGGTTAGGTCAATTGCCCCTCCTCTGCTGTCCTGGTTTTCTTGTTCAATGGTCAGGTAAGGTGCAAGATCATCTTCTGATGCGACGTAGATGAGTCCAGAGTGTGAATACGTTTCACCGTTGTCTAAAGACACAGACACTTGGGTAATGCCTATCCTAAAGAAAGTAGGGGTTACGCATATTATAGAGAAGCCATCACGCTCACCTGGAACTAAGACGTCTCCTAATCCAGTTTCAAATTTACATATGGCATCTTGTTGTATAACATTGTTGCTTCGTTTAAAACAAGGTACTGTTATTGTCATGATCTCACCGCCAATATCGCGGTAATAATATGGTGACACACTGAACAGTTGTTGGTTACTGGGCAGGGACAGTCCTACAGGATATCCATATGATTCCGAATTTTCATAGCCATAGACAATGACAGATATGGGTGAAGATTGCTGATCAGTCTGCTGCACATAATAACCACCTTCCCCTTTTTGTACCTGTATTGTTATCACAGAATATGGTGTTCCCGAAATATCTCGCCATGACGCCATGATTTCAGCACCATTAAAAAATACAGTTTCACGAGCGTTCTTTTCAACGACGATATTAACGTAGTTAAAGAAACCATTTTGATCACCTGCAGAAAATGGCGGTGTTGTAAAACCGAAGAGATATCCAAATTGATCTTTTGATGGAATTGTTATCAAGGAAGGATCAACGACTCGGCCTTCAATTGTCGCCAAGATCTGCATCATTAGCGTTGGTTGATCAGAGGAAACGAGACCAGATCCAGTTAAGCGACCTTCCCAGAAGTTACCGGCATTCAAAACTTGCTCAGATAGCCCTGGTATTGTAACTCTGGTTTCACCAAAATATGCCACCACACGGTATATATTACTATCAGTATCACGCGCTGCAGAATAAACATGTTCATTTCCCCAGCTTTGTACCGGAACCAATTGTTCAGTGAGTGTGTCGCAAGTTGATCTTCTAGTAGCAACACACAGATTGCCGCTAAATACGGCAACGGCGTTGTCACTTTGAACAAGGCTTCCCGTTAAGTCCCCCGTACTTTGAATTTGAACTGCTTCTGTGTCTTCTAAAGGGAAAGTCATGATATCGCCGCTGTTATACACTCTTATAAAGAAAGTATCAAATATGAGACAAAAAGGATCAATTTTGATCCTTTTTAGGTATCAAATATGAGCTTATCCTTTAAGGATCAAAATGATCCCATAAAAAGGATCACAATTTTTGATCCAAAAAAAGGATCAAATATTTCTTATAAAAAGATCTGCATAAAAACATCACACTGAAGTGACCCTAGCAGGGTTTGAACCCACGCCACTTATACCTCCTGGTAATTAAGAGACCAATGCTCTAACCACTCGACCACGGCACTGTCTGATGAAATCAATGTATTTATTCATCTTACACCATACATTCCCCGCTATGTAGCGGTTATGGGGTCACGGTACTCAAATATGAAACAAAACATGATGTTGCATCCAAACGCGGTATCAAAATGTGAGCTCATCCTCTCCGTATCAAAGTAATCCAGAAATACGGATCAAAACTTTGATATTGTAATCAAAAAGGATCAAAATAAAATGATCCTAAAAAAGGATCAAAAATGATCCTGGTGAATTTGATCCTCCTTAAAGGATCAAAAGTGATCCTTAAAGGATCAAAATAAAATGATCCCAAAAAAGGATCAAAAATTTGATCCCGGCCTTCTAAGAGTGTATGATTTATCTTCAAAGTTTACGGCAGCAGTTAAGGTAATTTGAACCGTTGTAGTCTCTTCCGAAGTTCCAATTACTGAAAATTGAGACACATCTGGGCTTGCGCTCATTACTACATACTGAGTACCGAGGTTATTTACAGGTATACCAAGAAACGCATCCGTAGTGAATTCTTGAGCCATCAAACCGTAAACTGAAACATCATTTGAGGCAGTCACGCGAATTCCTTTAAAGCTTCTTTCTGTACCGACCATTGTGTATTGTATTGGAATAGTGGTTCTCATAAACTTACGAGGTTCTATCTCAAATGTTTCTTGTAATGGATTACCTTCTACTTGGTATTTGCTGCTAATGGTGACATCAGTTTTTTGATCACTGAACGCTACTACCAAAATAAATAGCTGCCGCGTCATGTCTAAGTCTTCAACATTATCATTATACCCTACTAAAAAGTCCCGACCGCGTGTAATTCCAAAACATTTCGACGTAAGTTGAGCTTTCGACGTTGAAGTAAAGTTTGTAAGAGCAAACAAAATAAATATCCACATCTGACCATGAATGGAAACCGCCATACTGCAAGAAAAGGAAATGGAACAAATTATCAAAATACGTAAATGAAGTATTGACGTCGTTTAAAGAAATATAATAGACATTCTAACCAGAAGCCTTACAGTTTTGAGAACTTTCGGTAGAAAGTAGCAATGTGGTGTTCTACTTTTATGTTTATAGGGGTATAGATAGTCATATTTACGTTTGCTTGATACCAACCAGTATTCATGTAATGAATGTCAAACATAGACATTTTTACATTTCTACTGGTTAAAAAGTAGCCAAAATCTAAGGCATTTATCAAGCAAAGCAAAATGTGGCTGATGTGTTTGACAAAACAGATCAAAATATCTGATCTTGAGTCAAACGAAATGCGTATCACATAGCGCTATGATAGTTTCTCAAAATTTAGAGAAACATTCTGTGTATTTCTTTCTTAATTGATATCAAATTGGTAAATTGAATTTTACTAAAACCACATAAAGCCTCCATGTGCATAATTTGCAAAAAGCAAAGAGTAACAACACTTCTATCAAAACTTGAATGCTCATTTTTTTCTTTTCAATAGATAAAAGACAATGTTACAACTCTCAATTTGACAATTTTGACCTTGATTTGATTTGATTTTATTCAGGAATATAACATGGCACATATATAAAACATACATTATACAGAATTAACTGAAAAAAGCTACATTACAATTACAAACATCTTAAGAAAATAATACAGCACACGAGTCGACCATTCCTCGGGTAACCCAAAAAGCCTCGTAGAAGCTTATTTCCATTGGGGCCCTTAAAGTCTAAAGTAAAAATTGCAAATTAAATTAAACATACATCAAAATTCATCTTGTCCAAATTACAGATGAGATAAAACGCACTTTAAATTGAATAAAAAGGGGCATAAAAATATATAATACATGTAATTAGAAAGACACAAATTGCACATATGGTTGAAAACCTGGAATATAAAAAAGGCCTAAAAGGACAATATGCAAAATCAAAGGTTTATTGCACAAATAAGCATGACTGCATGGATACTTTGGTTACCTCTGAATTTGTGTGCTCAGATATTTTTTAACAGCACTTTTGAAGGTTTTGTTATTTTGAATGGCCTGTAATGAATTTGGAAGACTATTCCAGTCCTGAATTCCAGTAAAAAAGAAGGATTTTGCAGCCACACTTTTTGCCAGAGGGACTACAAATCTATGAAAACTTCCCCTGGTACGATAACGGTGGAAATCAGAAACTCTAACAAAATGCTCAGACAGATATGGGGCACTGCAGCTGTAGTAAATTTTGTGAACATGATTCAGACGAAGCAATTTCACTCTATTTTCGACATTGAGCCAACCAATACTTGCCAGTTCTTCTTGGCCAATATGAGATCTCGGAGGGAGACTTTTGATGAATCTAATAATGTTGTTTTGAGTAACTTGAAGTTTAGTTTTTGTTTTTTTACTAATGCCAGCAAACCAGGCAGAACTGGAATAGTCAGAAGTTTACGACATTTGTAATTCAAACAATTACCTTGTCTGTAAAGAAATTTTAGCCTTCCATTTGCCTTCTTGATAATTTTGTTAGCAATGGACTCACCAGACAAGGTTTGGTCAAGGTCAAGGCCCAAATACTTTACAGATTTGACAGCATCAATAGCATGATCATCACATTCAATCCTGAAGTTGTTCACCTTACTGAGCTTCCGAAAAGATCCAAAGAGAATCAGCTCAGTTTTGCCTAAATGTAGCGATAACTTATTATCAACCAACCAATTACTGCAAGATTTCAAAGCATCACCAAGCACTTGAGCAATGACTTCTGGATCACTGTGAGAAAATAAGATTTGCAGTCAGGATTCATACTGATGATCATGTCATTGATGTAACATAAGAAGATAGGGGACCCAATATGCTTCCCTGAGGAACTCCACATCTAATGGGAAGAGATGAGGAGGAAACACCATTAATGCTAACAACCTGTTGTCTTTCAGACAGATATGAAGAAAACCAATCCACCGACCCGATTCCCATTGCTTTCAACTTCTCACAGAGGATGGAATGATTGACCGTATCAAAGGCTTTTTGGAGATCTAATAACACCATACCTGTATAAAGACCCTTTGACATTTGTAATTTGATATGATCAGTCAACCTGTTTCTGTTAAAGATGAACTTAAAATATCACTTTGTGTTAGGCAAGATTTGTTTGGATTTATTGTGCTCTAATTAGTTGCAGAATACCGTCATATTCTCCTCATTTCAAGTTCAGCATTTCTTTAGCTGGGAAGACTAATCTCAATTTAACATTTCTTGAATCTGTTTCTTCTGGTGAGACAATCAGGTAGTTTAGAATACAATTTCTACAAAAAGAGTCGGAAAAAGTATCATAATGAAAGGTGTCAACCAATAATACTGTTATTCACAAGTAAGTCTCAGAAAGCAAGGAATAAACTGATGCCAAAGAAGTTTAAGAACTCAAGTAAGTTAGTGATTCATCTGGACCGTCAAGGGGACGCAACAGGTTGACTCAACCAGGCGCAACATATCAGGAGATCCTCATTTAAAATGGATCCTTATGTAATGAAATGAGTTCAAGGTACACTGTTATACTGTTGGGCAATTATTTAGCGTTGGTTAAACTATGAACAACCCAATTGGTGGGTAAATAATATTAACCAACTGTTGGTGAAATTTTACCCAATATTTGGGTAATTAGCAACAACTTTTACGCAACGTTGGTAATTATTTACCCAGAGGTAGGGTTGTTCATAGTTGAACCAACGTTGGGTAAATTATTTGCCCAACGTTCTAACAGTGTATGCTTCTCCTAATCATGTGATGTTTTAGCAATTTCCATTCAACGTGTGCTCAATTACGTCGCCAATGGCGAGTCATTACAGATTAACAAATCGGACCATCAAAATTTATGTGCAATAACTTTTGATTCAGAGATCAAAATTAAACAAAACGAAAATCCTGTAAAAGCCAACGGTCTAGTCTATTATACTATTATAACGTTTGCTCAAAACTATGCTCTGTTTTCTCAAAAGAAAAGTTCAAAGTTCGTTGCGTTTTAATTGGGACACCCTGTATACAGGCCTACACCATTCAAATTCAAATTTTATTTTTAAATTACAATTTCCATCCAAATTACATTTAAAAGACACGATGGAGGAGGTGCAACGAAAAGCAAAAGCCTGTATAATGTTGCAAATGTTGCACCCCCTTTACATTCAAATCAAACAAACAACAACTAAAAAAAAAATGAAAGCCTGAAAATATTAAGCATTAACTGGATTATTCAGCAACAACCAGTGACAATTAACAAAAGTGCAGATTGGCAAGCTAATGTCATTACAGTAAGCAATTTCATATTCAGAATCATTTTCTGAAAAGCAAAATAAGGTATATATTTATGATGAATAGAATGTGAAGAGTTTCTGTTTAAAATATTACGTTTTTTTAAAACTTCATATGCTTTGGTAAACTATTCCATATTTGGGTGCCAGTGTTTACAATATTATTTGTCCGAAACATATGAAACTGATAATTCATATAATATGGATGTTATTTATATGGTGGTAAGTAAACATCCCATTAAAGGACCGAGGTAACATGTTATTATTATACTTGTACATGAATATTCCAGATTCTTTTTATAGAAATTATATATATATATAATTAATATATAAAGTTTATTGTATTTTTGAAATAATCCTCAAAGCACGTCTTTGCAACTTGTCCCTTATTTAATCACATTTTGTTCCCATTTAAGCTAGTAGACCATAATCCAAATATGGTAAAATCAAAGTACAATACAATATTTTATACAATGCTCGTTTAGGCAGAAACAGTTTTACCTTGTTCCAAATTCCAATATTCCTCGCATATAATTTACACCAGGCCTGATTTACACACATTAGTAATCTGTTTTTCTTGTTAAATTTTCATCTATTGTGATGCCCCCAAATTTAGCTTCATTTACACGAGTATCTCTCTAAAATGGAAAGATTTACTTTTAAGTCTTATAGACTGCTATTAGTGATGAGACTTTTCAGAGATTTAACATTTTAAGTCTCAACAAAGTTCGTTAAATGAAAATTGTGTTTTCGACATACACTCTTAGAAAGAAAGTATCAAATATGAGACAAAAAGGATCAATTTTGATCCTTTTTAGGTATCAAATATGAGCTTATCCTTTAAGGATCAAAGTGATCCCAAAAAAAGGATCAAAAATTTTGATCCAAAAAAGGATCAAATATTTCTTATAAAAAAGACCTGCAAAAAACATCACACTGAAGTGACGCTAGCAGGGTTTGAACCCACGCCGCACTCATACCTGCTGGTAATTAAGAGACCAAGGCTCTAACCACTCGACCACGGGGCTGTGTGATGAAATCAACGTATCTATACATGTTACACCATAGTATACATTCCCCGCTGTGTAGCGGTAATGGGGTGTACTCAAATATGAAACAAAACATCACGTTGCATCCAAACGCGGTATCAAAATGTGAGCTCATCCTTTCCGTATCAAAGTAAACCAGAAATACGGATCAAAACTTTGATATTGTAATCAAAAAGGATAAAAATAAAATGATCCTAAAAAAGGATCAAAAATGATCCTTGTGAATTTGATCCATTTGTATATATTGATCCTTAAAGGATCAAAAGTGATCCTTAAAGGATCAAAATAAAATGATCCCGAAAAAGGATCAAAAATTTGATCCCGGCCTTCTAAGAGTGTAGAATCAAACATTATAATTATTAAAATTGAACTTTTTTGATTCGAAAGGATCCACAATTAAAATACGCCAAAGCCATTATTTTAAAACACATTTTGAATCATTATTTGGTTTATTTCTAAGTCGAAAAGACTTATTTAAAATAAATCTTATTTTCGAGACTTAAAAATTTAAGTCTCTGAAAAGGTTCATCACTAATAACAATCTCTAAGACTTAAAAGTAAGTCTTTCCATTTTTGAGAGTAAGTTTGCAACCATCAAGATAAAATCTTATAATTTTTATTTGTTTTTGTGTTTGGAAACGTATTCTAAAAACATGAAATTTGTCTTACAAATTTAATATATCAAAATCTCTATCTATGTTTTTCTGTAATGTTGCAGCGAGACTGTCTATATTGCTAGTTATGATGCAGCCAACTGTGTCTATTTTTCTTGAAGTGTAACCATTTGTAACATTCAATTAAAATATTTCCGCCTTAAAAATCACCCTGAAATTAGACCTATATTTGCATATCTGCATGACATTATCTAGTTTGAAAATTCTTTTCTCTAAACACCGAATTAAAATATTTGAAAAGTCCTCGTTACAATCAGGTTACTAACTAATATACAAGAACCCACCGACGCACATGAATTATTTGTATTTTTGCGACACACTCGTCATTTTTTACCTTTAATAGTGTATGATAATGTTTTTAAAGAAATCAGTAAATTAAAAAAAATAATGTGAATTATAGAATGAGTTACCCACCTTCTCGTAGCAGATAGGTAGCAGTGAAGGAGTTTGAAAACTACATAAATCAATATTTCTTCACGGAAAAGTTTATAGATGGATGACGTCTATGAATCTACAGAATCCGAATAAAGCAGGTAAACGGTAAAATATTGTAAACATCACGGGGGTTCCTTGCATGATATAATATACAATCATGGTATTTGTTTTAACCGTATGCTGTAGCCATACTATAAGCCGGGACTTTAAGGGCTCTGCCACGCATCAACGTATTTAGTCCAATGAACGCCTAACATACAAAGGTTCCGCATGCGTAACGTGTGCCAAACGGAAACCACCGTAAGGATAACGAATTGAACGTATACCCAGCAAACACAAAACGTGTCCGAAACGTTTTGGAAAGGTTCTTAATTGGTTACAGTCGTTTTGTTATCAAACCTTTTTGGAACGTTTTTGAAACGTTTTGAATTGGTAAAAATATAACTTTGGTTATAAAAAAAACGTTTTAGAAACGTTCAAAAAACCGAGAGAAAACCACTCTTAAAGCATGGGTCCGAAAGGTTTTTCTAACGTAAATTAAACGTTTTTTAAACAGTTTTGTAAGGTTATGTTTAAACGTTTTTTAACGGAAAAAAACCTCCACACTTTCAGGTTTTTTGGAAACGTATTCTGCCTCAAAATGAAACCGTTTTTTAACGTTCAAAAAACGTCATTTGGCTAGCTGGGTATAGGCCTACTTCTAACGAACAGATGATGAACAACTTAAATAAAACAACAGTGGGGATATGTACGTTACACAAACGATTGGCTCTATACGTTAGTGTGTGACAGAGCCCTAAAGATAACAATGATATCGATGATGTTTGTTAGCATAAACACCTGGATCTGGTGTAGCAGAAATGTAAGTCCCTCGTTCTTATTGTCCGGGTTGTGCAGTATATTATATGCTAACAACTCTCACGCAACTTTAATAGTTTCACGCTTTATTCCGTTAGGGTCTATGGAAGGCGGACTACCATTTCAGGGGGACTAAGATTACTTTCACACCGGTGTAGCAGGAATGTAAGTCCCCCGTTCTTATTGTCCGGGTTGTACAGTAGGCCTATATTATAGGCTAACAACTCCCACGCAACTTTAATAGTTTCACGCTTTATTCCGTTATGGTCTATGCAAGGCGGACTACCATTTCAGGGGGACTAAGATTACTTTCACAACGGGACCTGGACGATAGACAGCTACTATAACCTTGGCGATTTTTTGATTGCAGGTCTATGTTTTTAATGGTTTAGTGTTATGACATGTCTGTGTAATAAAACTTTTTTCAAAAAAAATCCTTTGAAATCCTTTATGTTACAAAATTAATAAATGATCAACCAAATCAAATGTAATTAGGTAGACATTTTGAAATTTGCAAAATAAGCATTTTTACTATTTTTAGTAACGAATTACGATACATAGACTGTAAACATCCCCCGTCACGACATTACCCTGGGCAGCCAATTGTTTTTTGAGATTTCATTGATCATAAACAATATATAAAGGTACCAATTATTAATACTGGATCGGAATTTTGGTTATAAATCTAATGAAAAGATGGCTGTTTTTTTCATTGTACATTTAATGGTTGCTGTCTAGCTGGTGACACGGAAAAGATAACTTTAGACACGTCATGCACGTAAGCCCTACAGCGGGCTTTAAAGGGGAATTCCCCTATCACGTGGTCATTCTTGCATATCCTATATACATATAGTCAGATTTGATATGTAATCTTGTTGGGTGTGAAATGGAATGTGATCAATTTTCGCATGTACTGGCAAGGGGGCAACAACACAAAATGGTCAAAAACGTGATTTTTAGGTTAAATTGGATTTGTCCCCGCCTTGTTCAAGGTCACTTCAATATTCAAGTTGAGTGGTAATATGGAATGACTATCTGTAATAGAGTGATAAGCAGGTGATTGAATGTCTTGGTCACGCTTGACTGCGCCAAGAGAATACTCGGAAGCAAAGCACAAATGATCCCTCAACGCCCCTCAATTTACAAAAATATGGATGTGGTGAACGTGGAATGGTCCCTGTCGGTATAATGACATCTTAGAAGGTTTTAAGAGGCTTGCCGTAATGTTTCAAATTTCATCAATTTTCGCCAGAACCGAAAGTTTATCGATTTTTTTTTTTAAATATCTGTGTGCTATATGAAGCTTAAACTTACAGAACATGTTAGAATTGCAATTTTATTTATCTATTACCTCAAAACACGATGAAAACCCGCTATTTAGAACTTAACTATAAGATGCCTTAATTACGAAATGCCTTGGCCGATTTTTATGATTTTGGTATCAATGGAAGGAGAGCCTACCCTATACTTTGGTATAAAACAGCAAAACTCAAGTCAATTTCATTTACACAGGGTGGGTGGTTACCACCCCACCCCCTCGGCTTAGATGAAGACAAAAATTCGTGTAGGGTAACTTGTCATTTGAACTCACTTCGCTTTTTTATTAAGTCCCCTATATTTTTACTCGCAGCGTGAATTATACTATAATCAGACAGTTGAGTTCAGATGCAATCTGTCATTCAAGCTATCATCACACTAATAAAATTATTGTCTATCTAATATTTTGAAGAAATATCATATCATATCATTTTATTCGCCAGTTACATATAAATATTGCACAAATACACAAATATAACACTTCAAGAACTTTACACAAGGCATATGATTACACACATGTAATATTTACATTAAAATACACAATAAAATTATTAAAAGCCAGGAATTGCACATTGTTTTCTGAACAGACCAGATTTGTAAAGTCAAATGCAAGAAAAAATAGGTAAATAAAATAAAATGCCATACTAATTAATCCATGCTGCAGAGGAAAATTACCAGATATAAAACAAGAAAAAAGAGACTGAAACAGGGAAACCCCCAGCAGGGATAGCCAAATAGTGACAAGTCACTTTCAAAGTGGCTAAACCAAATGATTCCCCACAAAAACAAAGAGGACAAAGGCAAGAATGAGAAATATCTGGCATCATCTTAAGCATGGAGCTATTAGCAAGGCATAGACACAACAATTATAACCCTCATACCCAACTTAATTGCCTAAAGTGCTCTTTAGTAATGTTTAAAAACCTAGATAAGCTGAGAGGGAGAAGATCACGTATGTCCTGAGGTAACTGATCGAAGAGCACAGGGAAACGATTAAAAACAGAAAACTTGAAGCTATCAGTACGAGCATACTTGTGGTGAAATTTTAGTGTGGTTGTATGAGATGAATTTACAGAAATGTATTCAAATATGTCCACATCATGCTTTGCAAAGAGACATTTTGAAATAAACGATATTGCAAGGTAATTATATCTATTGCACAGTGACATAAGCTCCAACTTTTTAAGACGGGTACTATATTCAAGCTCACCCCTGGGTGCAGGAATACAAGCACGTGCCAGACGTTTTTGTATTTTTTCTAAAGAATGCAAATGACCAATTTGATATGGCAGCCATGCTGGAACACCATATTCCAGAATGGGACGACAAAGGGTGGAATACAAATTAATGAGAATTTGGGCATCATTGCAACGG
This sequence comes from Ophiothrix spiculata, assembly GCA_000969725.1. Classification (NCBI taxonomy): domain Eukaryota; kingdom Metazoa; phylum Echinodermata; class Ophiuroidea; order Amphilepidida; family Ophiotrichidae; genus Ophiothrix; species Ophiothrix spiculata. The sequence continues at coordinate 14,132 of JXSR01S022181.1, read as the reverse complement.
ACCAGCCGCCTAATAAAACCGAAAAGCCTAGAAACTTTTGAAGTAACAAACTGAACATGATCGCCCCATTTTAAATTAGAGGAGATCATAATACCAAGATATTTATAATTTTGCACAACATCCAGGGGTTTATCTTGAATAGAATATGATGGTCCATTTGCATTAAGCCGTCTCGTCAGCCTCATAACTTTACATTTATCAGCATTGAGAGCCATTTTATTTTCGTTGCACCATTTAAGAATACTATTAAGATCATCCTGCATGATATTGATGTCATCTTCAGAGTGAATAGGCCTGTAAAGATGGATACCATCAGCATACTATACTGTGGAAGGGATGACTTAACACAATTAGGCAGGTCTAAAACAAAAAGATTAAACAAGAGGGGTCCAAGGACAGATCCTTGTGGAACCCCTGATTTAACTGGAACCCACCCAGAGGATGCCCCCCTAAATTTAACACTCTGGGAACGATCCAATAAAAATGATGAGATCCAATGCCAGAGTGTACCACAGATGCCATATTGATGAAGTTTGGATAAAAGAATGGAATGACTAACTTTATCGAAGGCTTTGCTCCAGTCTAGGAAGACGACATCAACATCAGGTGGGGACCGTTTATAATTAAAATAAATCAGCTCTTTAGATTAAGGGACATCTGCTGTGAGTAAAAAGTTTTATATATGCCCTTGAACATCTCTACAAAGTCAAAGTGAAATTTGCATAACTCAATGTCTGCGAATTATTTAGAATGAAATGTAAACATAGCCATTATTTTTGCTTTGCACACTGTCAAATGAAAAAAGTGAATGGTCACTTTTTCTTGGAGTGAATTTTGTTTCCTCGAAAAGAGTGTCATCTCACTCTTTTCGGGTGGAATCGAACAGGGTTTCACTCGAAAAGAGTGAAATGCCATTCTTTTAGAGTTATACTTCACTCTTTGTAATATTTTGATTGTATTCAAGTATACGAGGGGAACCATACGTTGATTTTTACGTATAGCTGTTAAATGTAATATGGTTAAGGCTAGCTTCCTAAATAGCGTTAGCGAACATCGTAGCGTTAACCGTTATGCATTGTAGAGTTAAGGTTACCATATAATCTCCCCAATAGAGAGGTTGCGATGCATCTCCGGTAACGCTATTTTCGACGGTGACCTTATTTTCTATTCAAATGCAAAAGAGCAGAAACCTTATTGAACTAAATTTTAATCAGAGCTGTACGTTAAACACTACGATATGCGCCTCGTGTTGTTTTATTCATACAAATTATGCCATTTAGACATCAAAATATGGTAAAACTAAGTGTAACTGTCACACGATAATTTTCTTATGTGAACAAAAGTGTGTTCAATGAACACGAGAAATTAAACAGCGAGTACTAGACACAAAATAAACATGTTCAGACTCAGATAAATTTACTTTAAGATAAAAATAATAATGTAATATGAATATTTCAAGTCTGGTTCTCAATTTATCAGTGCACTGACATATTTACAAAATTATAATAAATTTGATAATTACAATAACTATCAATGTCTCAATATATTTTTACTGACAAATTTAATTAATTCAAAACTTCAATGTGATCAATAATTTTAAAAGATGTTCAGATCACTTAATTTACTTAATTT
>JXSR01S022180.1:26235-40358 GCA_000969725.1 Ophiothrix spiculata | reverse complement strand
TTGGTAGCAACCTGACTGAAAGTTATTAAGTCGATATCATTGTTGGGGTCATCTGGAATAATAGCATCAGCAATAGCATCTTGGTTATTGTCAGTATCGGCAACAACAGAGTCTTGGTTAGTACCCGCATCAACAACTCGATCGTGGACATTATCTTGTTCAGTATCAAGCCCTTTGGCGTGCTGTGATCGAAACTGAGGTACCGTCAAAGTTGTATGATCATCAACAATTACCGAAATGGAATCCTTATCAAATCCACAATCCATAAGATAGTTAACTGCAGCATTAAAAGTTACGAAGCCTTTATGACTACTACCAGGATATGAATTGGTACTGTTTTGAGCCAAACTCCATTGGAGGAAAACTCCCAAAGTTCTACCCTCCGCCACCGCATAATAATTACAGCGGGGCTTATTATGCTTCGAAGGCATGATGAAGATTGGTTAATTTAGTAGCAGTACATACCCGGTCATATGAAGTAGCAGTAAGCTTACTCTGTAAAGGGTGCAGAATTCAGCAGGTTTAAATGTAAAAAAGTCAGCACAATTCTCCACAGAATTAGACTAATACAGGAATGATGCTCAGACTCAATATTCACTCATAGGATAGTAAACTACTTAAAGAAGATACTAAAGGTAGATATAAATATTAGCAAGGGTGCATTAAGGCCTTAGGGCTCTGAGTCCCAGAGGTCCGCACTTCCCATGCCAACATACTATATAGTTTATCTCAGACCCTACATAGTCCTTTATACTACCAGAAAAAGGAGTCAGTTGGGAAAAAGTTGCTGAATGAAGGAGCGTAAAAGGAAAAAGCCAGCCTTGAGCTCCAGTTTTTAGTTTAGCGCTCGAGTTTAATTATTGTGATTCCACTGTAAACTTATTTTCCATTTTCATATTAGGAAAAACAATGGATAACTCAAATCAAAGAAGCCAAAATTATCAATTCAAAAAGATTTTATGGGATATTAGTAAGCAACTGCAGAAAGAAGAGCTCAAAGATATGATGCATTTCTTGGCAAATGATGATGGTTTTCCTGGTTATGCTGATCTTGAAGAAGTTGAAAGTGGTTTCCAATATTTTAATAAGTTAATCAGGATGGGTAAACTATCTGTTGATGATATTGAAGTTTTGAAGAATTTGCTTGTTGATGTTAATCGTAAGGATCTTGAGAAAAGGCTGTGTGATTCAGTCCAAGCATTAAAAGCAAACCATATTGGTAAGTACATTATCATAAAGTTTGCCACTTAAGGGGGGAACTACCCACCTATTTCATGTTGAGCATGATTTCTGATCGAGCTTTTTGGATTTCTAAATTCTCAGCACTTTAAGCTGTATTTTACTTTTTATTTGGTGAAAATCAGACGTTCAGTTCCAGGGTTATGATTAATCAAAGTGGATTGTATCACGTAAACAAATATTATTTCTGTTTCTTAATGTTTTTCAAGCAGCATATTTGATCCTTTTATTCTTATTGTTTTTTCAAGCAGTGATATTTAAGAAAATGCTAAATAATACATTTTTGGATAATAATAGTGATTATTTACTGATGTATTGATAAATAAGTATAATTAGTAACACTGATGATAAAATGTAAATTTAAGAATCAAAATGGCAATAATTTTAAAGATTAAAATTAATTTTATAAGTGTTTATAGACTTTAAAATGCATTTATCTCAAAATGTGATTTTTGCAGATATCAAAATCCCCCGCCAAATTTTCACACCCTAAACGATATATCCTAGAATCATGAAATTTGGCTAAAAAAAGCATGTATTTGTAAAGTTCTATGTGGCTATGGTGCCATTTTTCATTTACCCAAAAAAAGTTTGTTGACCTTTGACCTTGCCTAATTTGCATACAAAAGGTCATACGACTTGTTAAGTTACATTTTTGCAAACCTTATATTGCTATACTTGCATGTAAGTAAGTGATAATATGTGCTCATCTATAATATAAGGTGAAAATGTGGGTAGTTCCCCCTTAAAAGAAAATACCTCGGCTGATTGAAGAATAATTTGAGTACCGTAAAGTGGGGTTACTTTGCCATGTTTTTCCGATAGTTTGGTGTGCCTTCCTGTGGAATGGGTAGGTACTGGTACCCTTTGGCATTGATAATAAAGGTATCTACTGGTATATTATTCATGTGCAGACTCAAGGCCATAGCTAGAAGCACCCCCCCCCCTCCCCCATCATTCGTATCAGTCGGCAAATTCATGTGCCAGGCGGCAAAATGGAAGAGATGGGGGGAAAAAAGAAAGAAGAGAAAGAAAGAAAACAAAAAGAAAATCTTTCCTTTTCTTTTTTCTTTTTCTTTCTCTTAGGAATCATAAGGAAGGAAAAGAAAAAAAGAAAAGAAAGTAAGAAAGAAAGAAAAAACGAGGAAGGGATGGAGCTTTGATGGGGTTCTACCTTCTTTTCTCCTACCTCCAAGGTAGGGGAAAACAATGTACCCTTATAGAGTTAAGACTACCAGTTGGAAATCCAAGTCCTGTTCTTTCAGCTTCGGATGTTCCCCCTCAGACTCCCCCCCCCCCTCCACCTTGTACAATGTACATAGGCGCGGTTGGCAAATCTGCAAACTTTAGTCGGCAAATTTAGCTGGTACACCCCCCCCCCCATCAAAAGCTTCTGTCTACAGCCATGTGTGCGGTGTGGAAATCATTGGGGCCCCTAACCCCTATTTAAAAAAAAAGTATGGGGTGGCAAAGTAGCCTCGACTAGACTGCCTTGAGAGTTGGGGTAACTTTGCCATGCATTGTTTAAAAGTCATTTTAAATCATGTACAACACTGGGTCTTAGACTATGCCACCTTTTGGTTTTTAAGTAATATTGTGGACAGTATTAGGCTTATCTGAACAAATTTCAAGTTAAAATTCAATGAAAATCCAACAATCTTGTAACATGTGCACATCTCATTTTGATTGATGTCGGGCATTTCTGCTTTGTAATCTCACACACATGTACACTAATACTTTTGATATGATGGGATAACATTGCCTTATGGGGTGAAAAACCATGGATTTTTCCAAATTCAGACACCCAGGTTTCACAGAGTCATGAGATATTTTACGAACTTTGACTCGGATTTTGTCAGCTCTGAAGAAAATCCGAAAAGTACTAGTTCTGATGATTTAGACTCCACTAGCTGGATTGCTACAGCCATGATCTGAGGTAATGATATCCAGTATACTTGTCTTACATGAGAACAGTGGAAGTTGCAGCAAGAACTAAGTGGATGCATGAGCTGGATTTAGTAAAGTTGTTATTTTCTGTTGAAATTTGGGCCACTACCCCAACCCACGACCTTTGGTTGTAAACCACTGCAACTTTCATACTTCTCTAAGCATTAGTGGCTATCTTCAAAGTTTGGTTTGTGGCATTAAAATTCACTTGATATTTGCAAATAAAGGTGGCAAAGTTACCCGGGTTTGGGTGGCAAAGTAGCCCCCGTGTCTTTGAACAGGGGCATAGCTAGGGGGGGGGGGAAGTTGGCCCGGGCACCACCTCTGGGGGGGGGGGGGCAAATTGCCACTACATGAAAAATAATAGAGCCAACAACAGGTAAGGGGACATACTGCTGAAATTAGCCAATTTTTGCCTAAATTGTTTGCGCGCTCTGCGCGTCCTTCATATTACAGTACTTTTTAGCTTTTAAGGGGCCTGTTGTCCCGGCCGTTTGTTCTAGAATTTAGTTTTTCTGCATTTTCTGATACTTGTTACCTTTTATTACAGACAATAAAATACTACAAAACAAAACTTTTAAACTTATTAATAGGTAAAATTAAAAGAATATTTTGATTTTAGGTTGCCAGGGACTTCCGTTTGAGGGATATACCTTGCTCCCCTCAAATGATTTATGGGAGCTCAATTAATAGAGTGCCTTGCATGATGGTATTAACATCTAAATATGCTCCCCTAAAGAACTTCAGTAGAGCTACTGATAGAGCCCCTGGACATTTCAAATGGAAGTCCCTGGGTTGCGTGTTTTGATGTGCGTGTCTGTTTGCGCGGCAACAAGTACTGCGTGCACGGGTGAAAGCATTGTGTTATGTTCTTACATGAGCACATTTGTTAAAATCCCACAATAAACTTGTCAATGTTGTAAACAATGGCAAAATAACTGAACATTACCAGTATTTTAGATTTCTGTCAATTTACAAAATAAGGAGCTTAAAATTGGATCTGAAAGTTGAGCACAATACTTTACCAATAATATCAATTAATAATAATGGGATTTCTTCTTTTCAGTTTTGATGAAAAAACATCATTTTTTTGGAAACGTAACTAAAAAAACCCTAAAAAGTACAAGGAAAGCTTTTTCAACCATATGTACAGTATATCAAAATCTAGGATCGCATTTCTCATTTTTTAATTTAAGGTCCTAAAATCAAAGATAATCATTAGTTTCAATCAAAATTGATGCAGATAAATGTCGATATAGCACATTTAACATGGTTTTCATTATATTTCGAAAAATTCGGCTTTATTTGAAAAAATAAAAAATGCGATCCTTGATAATTTTGTGCAGTTTCCAAAACACGATATATGATAAAATGGCAGTACCAATTTTTTTAGTTACTTTTCCCGAAAATGTTTAAGCAAAATCACTGTTTTTTTAAACCAATTTAGCATTTAAAAAGCAGATTCCTTGTCAAATTTCCTCTCTAGAAATGTATATATACTTTTCTTTACTGTACCGGTCACTTAATATTTTTAGACTTAAATAATCCAAAAAGAAAGTCATTTAAAAAAGCCTTATGAGGCCCCTTAAGGCAAAAGAAAAAAAATAGTCTGTCTCAGCTTCCCGCTGGGTGCACCAACTGGCAGGGGCGTACCTTTCAAGTTGGGGGGGGGGGGGGTGGTGGTGCCAGTTTCACTCGCAGACACCCTCCCTACGCTCCTGACTGTGAAGGTAAAATCTAGCAATTGAGAATTATGACAATTTGTGCAGGTAATAAGGGCTTCATAAGGTGTACATTAATACAAACGATAGATTTGTCAATACTAAAGTTTGGGGTCTGGGGTCAAGATTTTGGAAACACTGAAAAAAAAAATACTTTTTTTTTAAATTGCTATTCCTCAGTAAATGAACCACCTCTTATATGAGCTATATGTTCACAGTACATGGCACATAACACAGATTATCATGTACTTATTAAAATTTTCACAATTGGTTTGGTTAGTTAGCACCAAAGCTACAAAACATTTTACTGGCGTGGTGGCAAAGTTACTTCGGCAGTGGCAAAGTAACCCCGGTTTACGATATTTGTATACAGAGATATGTTGCTGTCATTTTAGCCTTGATTCGATGCATTTATGGTCTGTTTTCAGGTATTCATATCCCATTCTAAGACCCTTCCAATAGTTATTATGGTTTTATTTGGCAGGAATACAGGATGTTTTGACGCTTGTGGTTATTTTATAGACTATCTGACAACATCATACACTTTGTTGGGTCGTAGATGGTTGGGTCATGGCCAACTTAACCATATCATGTAACTTTAAATATGGATCCTTAAATAAGGCAAACACAAAAACAAGTTTGTTTCCCGTGCGCCGCACGCATTTCGTCTTGGTGTCATTATTTGCTCATTTCATTTTTTTATTTGATATTTTAGAAAACGAAAATCAAAATAGCCAATTTGATAAAAAGAACAGGGAAAATTGCAAAATTTTTACTAAAGAAGTTCTTTTTTCAACAAAAACTTGAAACTGGACAGGTTTCTTACTGAAAAAATCATCACCCATGCGGATTTTCGATCAAAATTTGCCTTAGCACCTCTTGAACATTAGAAAGAAAAGAAAACAAAATAAAATAAAAAAATGCATTTCGCATTTAGGTTTTTTGACCACTGACAGGAAACAAACTTGTTTTTTTTGTGCCTAATGTAACATGTTTAATGGTTTGCACTCCAAAGGGTGTATACATTTTCAGGAACCCCTTTTTAGGGCTCTAGAGCGAGGATTCCACATACAGGACAACTTAGAACCTTTTTAGAACCCTCTTTTCTAACCTTTTTGGAACCCTCTTTTCTAAGAGTGAAGAGTAATTATTGAAGAAGAAGAAAGTGAAAGATAAAATCTAACATGGCGATGGGAAAAGTTGGACCAAAACAGGGGAATTTGTATATTTATTTGTATATTTATTTTACGTACCAGTTTCTAAAATTTGTTTTGGGTCCTCAAAATAGGAGAATTCTACCAGGAACACGTGAATAAATGACTTTTCCCCATCCAAAAAAATTCTTATGATCTGTGTTATAAAATGTTTGCAAGGAACGTCATCAGCAGTACACATCCTGGGTTCTGAGATAAGATAATTGTTAACAATACATAATTTAACATTTTATTGAGATTCTAAAAGCTGCATGTTAAATTGGTAATAATTGTCATAAATTACAATATCTTATTCTTACAGATAACCCAAATGACTCTTCTGGACAAATGCCACAAGAACCATCAGTCAAGCTACAGCCATCTTCATCAAACCAGGATGTTCTAAGTGAGACCAACTTATCAAGCCCGACACTAATGCAGCTTGACCAATCAGTCCAGCCAATGCTATCTCCAAACCAGAATGGCCCAAGAAAGACCAACATATCAGGCTCATCCAAACCAATGCATCAAGATCCATCAGTCAAACCAAGGCCATCTCCATCAAACCCAGATGGTCCAAGTAAGACCAACTCTGCACCAAGCCCCTCTAGACCAATGCAGAAAGACCAATCAGTTCGACCTAAAGATTACAATGTCATCAAGTCCAATACTTCACCCCCAAACCCTCAAAAAGGCACCCATTCAGAAATTAAATCCAATGCAGCAAGTGGTGTTACACAATGTATTAGATTATCACCTCAAAAGTTAGATGGAACTCCAGATAACATCAAACTAAAATCACCACCACTTCAGACACTTCAAGAAGATCCAAGTCACTCAACTAGTAACAAACTAGGGCATTTAAAAGAGGGTGAAATATCTGGGGACATGAACTTTCAATCTTTAAAGTCAAACCCTCCTCATGTAGAGAATAAACCACAGCCCTTAAAACTTGTGAGCATTGGTGATGAGTCTGCTCCAGATCCTTCTGATATGGGAGGTCCTATTGAAATCTCCTTGGAATCATCACTCTCTTCTGATAGCAGGAAGGAACGCACGACACCAACATTGCCTTCTGAAAGTCTTGCAAAGAACATGAGTCCAGAAAGTCTTCAAAGAAACATGGCAGATCTTTCGCTGGATGGAAGTAACTTTGAAACAGATGCTCCTGATGATACTGGCGAAGAAGCAGCTGAAGCTGAAGAATTTGTACTTGCTGCAATGCCAATAGAAGATGATGCAGCTGCTGGAGTGCCTGCAAGAGATGACCAGGTCCCTAATCAACTTCAATCTGACAGGAATCCAAAGCAGTTACGAGCTTACCAGAAGGAATTGGCCACCCCACCCCTATCGGGTCATAACTATATTATCTGTGCCCCAACTGGAAGTGGAAAAACATTGATAGCTGCTCACATCTGCCAGCAACTCTATCAGGAGGCAGTTGCCATGAAAAGTGATTTCAAAGCTCTCTTCATCGTCAACATCCGCCACCTTACTGAACAGCAGCAAAAGGAGTTCAAGGAACATTTTCCTAAAGGCAGAGTTAGGATGATTGGTGACACAGAACAACTGAAGGATATTTTCTTTGAAGATGATGTGTCTGTTGTCATGGTAACGGCTCAGATTGTTGTCAATGCACTTAACAAAGGAGATTTGCACATGCAAGATATATCCATGATGATATTTGATGAATGTCATCATACAACTAAAAAACATGCATACAATCAGATTATGAAGAGATATTTGAAAGAAAAGAAGATCAATATGGGGTTGACGGCAGTGGTTGGAGAGTCAGGCTCCAAACTTCCACAAATCATTGGTCTTAGTGCTTCACTAGGTGTTGGTTCTGGAAATGCCTTTGATCATGTTCAAACACTCTGTGGTAACTTGGATGCAAAGAATGTCCTGCAAGTTCATGAAAACAAAGAAGAGCTGGCACAGTTTGCAAATATACCTGAGTATGATCAAGTACGGTATGTTTCTCCTCGTAAAGCTGACCAAAGAGATTTGGGTCGTATCATTGAAGGTATCATGTCCAAGATTGAGGATGAGATTTGGGGAGAAGGAAGTATCCCATTTGAGCATGGAACACAACAGTACGAACAGTGGATTCGAGGAATGCAGACTGCAGCCGAATCTGCAACTGATCAAAGAGAGAAATACATTGCATCGATGTATCTATTTGAGTATAACAAAGCTCTGATGATCTTTGAAGATCTAAGTTCATTAGATTCTTTTGAGTACCTTGAAGACTTTATGAGACAGAGGGGCTTAGTCAAATCTCTGCTTTCAATTGAAGACCATTGCCGAAATCTTTTCCAAAGTGAAACACTGGAGATGAAACGGATATCTCAGATGGAAACTAGCGCTGATGGTAATCTTAATCCAAAATTAAAGGAATTAATCAATTTACTGACAGATATGTTTTCAACGAAGCCTGATTCCAAGGGTAAGTTATTTTATTTTAGAATCATTTGTTGTGTTGGAAAGATATTACAGGGAGATACTAGATTTGGTGTCATTTTTATGCTGGGATATTTGGATTTCTACTGATGATGCATCACATCTATTGTCGTAATGCACAAATGTGACCCGTCATATTGAAAGGTACCTTAAGGTCGGCAAAATTAAAATTGATTTTTTGGTCTCATCTGAAAGATTATATTGTAAGCTTTAAAATGACACCTTGCTTTTGGTTATTTGATGTTCGATAACAAAGTTACATCCAAATTGGTAAAAGGTATCGGGCTGATTCAGAAAACTATAGTTCTGAGAAAACCAAGTTTAAAGTTTCTGTACTGGTTAAACGTGAACGGAGAAAGGATTTTTATCTCGGTCTTATGTTTTGGATGTTGGACCCTGATTAATATGATAGAGTGCACTTCAAAAATAACGTTTCTGATGAAATTCGAAATTTGACCTTGGACGTGATTTTTGACTTTGCTCAGCTTCAATGGCCCATATCTTGTAATTTACTATGCCGGTATTAAGGTACCTTTCGATATGACGGGTCACAAATATTGTAAACAATGCACTCCTGTTTGCATTCTGTCGCGTATATAAAAGGAGTATGTCATCTCAACGCACGTCTGAATATCTGAGTCTAAATTAAGTGGAGACCAGTAAAGAGCCGAATACCCGCACTTTGAACCCCATGGCTGCATGATGATGCCATAATGCGGGTCAGTTCATGCAGATATAGACTGGTATTCAGAAGTTAAAAGGGTGGTGTTTCAATTTAAAATATTCATTCAGGTAGACCTAAAACTATTTTTACCCAAAATATTGGGTTTTATATGAATTTTGGTAGTTGTTTGCTGGGGGCACTCAACTTTGGAAGCTGTAGACCTCAGGGTATGTCAGGCGCGAACCGTCAGATTGAGGGTCAGGTGAACTGATTTTGAGTAAAAAAATTACCTTCATTTGAAACTGATTTTTGGGAGTCTAGTGAACTGAAATTTTGGCCCAAAAAGCCTCCTGAAGCTGAAAATTATCTTAATTATTTTTAGCAGTTGGAGCTTAAATTAAATTTTGTATTTTCCTAAGTATCACCTTGAGCACAAATTTCAACTCAACATGGAATTTTCAACACGTATTGACATCCTTAATATTAGAAAGTGAGTCTCCTATGCTTTGCATGAAGATTTTGTTCAGGGATATGACGTGAATCTGTCATTTGACTACTTCTGACACCATAGTGAGAATTTGGAAAGGGCATGATTTTTTGTCTGGAATTAGCAATTTGTTTCTTTTTTCATAAAAAACTGCTGTGAATAGCAGAATTTTATTAGAAATGTCCCCCTCTCCCCTTATAATTAATATGTATTGATAAATTATCTCCATGAGCTTTGTTTATTCATAACATCATCAATTAGATTACAAACATTCCATGGGCCAATAGAAATAATATTATGCATTTGACAAAAATTTGACTTTTATTAAATTTTTTATCCTTGGCTTCAAGCGTTTTTCCTTTCTTTTGAACTAGCTACACTGCCTCTCACCCCACCTCAGCAGAACCTATGAACAATTAATATCATGTCAGCTATATCGTGCCTGTGCGTTTGCTTGTTCAATTTTTACCAAAACTAGGTTCTATACTTTTCCTCCCACTGCAGGAATAGTGCTTTGCAGGACAAGACTAGCAACACACGCCATAAAGAAATTCCTGGAGGGTGTAACAGCACTACAAGTCCTGGAGAACCCAGTCAAGTCTGTACGTTTGGTTGGGCAGGGAGACTTGGAAAAGTACTGTATGACAGAAAGTAAACAGAAGGTATCTCTCAAGAAATTTAAAGAAGGTATGTTAGAATGACCTAACAATGCTAGCCGGAAAGGTGTTGGTTTTTCTATAACAAATAATATTTTCTGAACTATCCTTGTATATACTCAAGCCTGACTAGATATTACAATAAGGTATATTAATTTCCCTGTCAAAATAAGAGATATGGAAGTTGCTTAATTTAATTAACCAGTTTTTAACTGTTTTATTGTCCCGATTGTATAGCTATATACAGGGGACCAATGGCTTAACGTGATTTCTGATCCATGGAGCAATTAGAGTAAAGTTTCTTACCCAAGGAAATAAGGAGCAGGGTGGACCAGTCCATCAAAGCCCATGATATACTTACAAGATGCTAGTTTGATTTAGACGCTATGAAGACGCTAACCATGCAGTTAAAATATTTCCAACTTTAGCGTCTTCGTTGGCGTCTAGCTAATGTATATGGGTCTTGTAAGTATATCATGGACTTATATCTCTGTTAAAGTGTATTACGATTCAAAGTGTTCTAATCCTTCTATTGTCACAAGATCAACCTGTTCTTATATAAAAAATAAAAGGAACGGAACATGGACACCAGAAGATTATATCTCTTCAATACAATATTTCAGAAGGAGCTGTTAATGATTATTTCACATTTTTTTTAGACCTGTGTAATTTAAGGGTACAAGTCCCGACTCCCAAATCATGGTCAGACTGGGAAATGTAGAGGGTCATATACTTTTAGCTACAATTAAGATATGCCCTCAATATTTCTGGTTGTGTTGTTGAATTTTATATGGGAGAAAAGAAAAGAATTAACGGACCAAGTGTACTTTAGGTCCCATCCATAATTTTAGGGTTAGGGTTTAGGGTTAGGGTTAGGGTGTAGGATTAGGGTTAGGGTTAGTTTTAGGGTTAGGGTTTAGGGTTAGGGTTAGGGTATAGTTTTTGATGGGACCTAAAGTATACCTTTTCCGAATTAACATTCCCTGTCCCATTTTGGCTGTGCCTCTCATGTGAATGAATGATTAAACTGTAAGGATTCACAAAGATTATAGAACTGAGATTGAAGTCTAATGTGCAACTTTAACTATTTTTTCTGTTTTCAGATAAGTCCTGTAACTTGTTAATAGCAACAGATATAGCTCAGGAGGGGCTTGACATGCCTGCGTGCAATTTTGTTATCAGATTTAATTTTGTCAGCAATGAAATCGGGACAGTGCAATCTAATGGACGAGCTCGAGCCAAGCAGAGTCAGTGCTATCTTATCGTTGAGGAGTAAGTTTGTTTCTATATTTTTCTGTTAATGTTTATAGGGGATCAAGATAATAGCCGCGTGATTCCATTTTCTAAACAGAAGTTAACAGACAAGTGATCTGTGACCGGCTCATTTTACTGCTGTTTGTCGCCATCGATCAGAATAACAAAACTTGTTGTTCTGCAGGTCTGAGAAAGATGGATTATGCTGTCAATGGAGGCAAACATGTTTCATGTTAATTTTAAATTTAGGCACACTTTTTTATTTAGGAAAGTATAGATCTTGTAAAATAGTTTGACAGGTGTGCAAATCCATATAGCTCCAGATCTTTGTATATATATTGGTTTAGCAATATAAATGTGTAAGTCCAACACTTTTAAGCACTATGTTTAACCTTATTTAAAGCAATGCTTTAAGATCCTATACCAACGTGCCCCCTATCAACCATGACTTTTGGTTTTTTTATTTCACTGTCTGGGTTTGTTTTTGGTAGATATTGATACCCTCCAAATGATTTGACCGGAAGTTATGGCAAATCGTTGAATTAAATTTAGGATCAATTCTACATGAAATAGTCTAAGGAAAGTGCATGTTTCCATTTTGTTCATTTGCTTCATGAGAAAACAATTTTAGAGAAAAATATGCCTATTGATGCCCAAAGGTAGTCATATTTAATTCATTTTAACCTTTTGAACCTTGGCCATTCCACATGTATCCTATATCTGTACCGCTCAGCCTGGCCAACCCATAAGTTTAAAATCATTATACAATTAATTAAGCCTTAAACTTTCTTTGATTTTGATGCCCCTCTGCTTAATTTTTTTAAATTTTACAATAACCTGAATTGTTCCAATACCCAGCATTCAGACAAGAATGTTAGTTATGAAAACAAACATATTTGTTGAAAATTGTGATCAAATTCATGAAAAAATGAGAAATTATATTGACAGCTCTCATGTAAATTATAAAGACAAAATGCCTATCAACCAAGGGTTCAAGAAATAATAGATATTATCCAGGTCCCTCGACCAACCCCTACTGATTATACCTCCCCTCTGATCAACCAATTAAGTGACTTAGCAGTGAGGCTGTGGCGCTGCAAATTGTTCCACTAGCCCCATGGGAACATGCTTTAAAGGGAGTCAGTAGTTAGGAACAGGAGTACATGAGCTCCTACACTCCTGTTAATGACTACTGATCCCCCTTAAAGCATGTTCCCATGGGGCTAATGGAAAGATTCTAGTTCAAAACACAGCCCATTTATCAGTCTTCCTGTTGCTTTTTACCCCATCTCTCTAGGATGAATCGTTTTTAATTTATCTTTGGTCCCGCCGGGACATATTAATTATCAAAAATCACTCCTAAGCAGTCACTTATTTCAGTTTTATTTAGATTATATTCAAAATCACTCTCATTTTTGAGGTGATCTTTCCGAAATTGGCTATGGCGAGATGTATTTTTTTCTTTTATGTCGCCCTGGCGCAAAGTCAAATTCCTTAGCGGGAACACCAGGCGCGTATCTTGGGGGGGCCATACCGTCACGTGCCCCCCGGGGTCATAAAGAGGGGCGCCAAAAAAGGGAAAAGAAAGAAGAGAGAAAGAAAGAAGAAGAAAAAGAAAGAAAGAAAAAAGGGAGGGAGGGGCGAAAAAAAGAGGGAAAAGAAAGGAAGAGGGAGGGAAGAAAGGGGGAGGGGCGCAAAGGGAAAAAAAGAAAGAGAGAAAAGAAAAGGGGAGGGTGCAAAAAGGAAAGAAAAAGATGGAAAGAGGGAAGAAAGTAAAGAGGATAGAAAGAGGGAGGGGTGCAAAAAGGAAAGAAAAGGAAAGGGGAAAGAGAAGAGAAAGAAGGAGGGGCGCAAAAAGAAAGGAAAGAGAAAAGAAAGAGGGAGGGGCGCAAAAAGGAAAGAAAAAGAAAGAGAGAAAAAAGAGTGGCGCGAAAAGAAAAGAGAGAAAAGAAGGGAAAGAGTAGAGAAAGATGGAGGGGCGCAAAAAGTATAGAAAGGGAAAGAAGGAGGGTGCAAAAAAGGAAAGAAAAAATGGAAAGACAGAAGAGAAGAAAGGAGGAGGGGTGCAAAAAAAGGAAAGAAAAAAAACAGGACAGAAGGGAGAGGATAGAGAAAGAGGGAGGGGCGCAAACAAAGAAGAAAGAAAGGAAACAGAAGAGAAAGATGGAGGGGCGCATAAAGGAAAGAAAAAGAAGGAAAGAAGGAGGACAGAAAGGAAAGGAAAGAGAAAAGATGGAGGGGGCGCAAAAAGGAAAGGATAAGGAGGGAAGGGTTCAAAAAAGGAAAGAAAAATGAAAAGACAAGAAAGGAGGAGGGATTGCAAATAAGGAAAGAAAAAGAAAGTGGAAAGGATGAAAAGATAAAAGAAACAGGGATAGGCGCAAAAGAAAGAAAGAAAAAGAAGGGAAGGGGAAAGAAAGGGAAGAAAAAATGAAAAGACAGAAAGACAGAAGAAATGAGGGGCGCAAAAAAGAAAGAAAAAGAAGGAAAGAGGGCAGA
>JXSR01S022178.1:6416-22539 GCA_000969725.1 Ophiothrix spiculata | reverse complement strand
TTGGTCAGTCGGAAAATTATTATTTTTTTTCACAACAACTAAAATTTTCTATCCTCATCCCCTGCCCAATTTGAGAAAAATTAGGTCCTTTCCCAACCCTGTTCTTTTGACTAGGGTCAGTTACTGAGAGCAACACAGCATTTTTTTTTTTGCCTTATCATATTTGACCTTTCTATTCAGGTGAACTGAATTTATTTCACAAAAACCTTTCACAAGCAATTGCAACCAAAACAACAGCCTGGTTAATTAATTGCTTTGTCATGTTCATTGAAATTGTGCAAAAAATAACAAGGCTAGGACAAGCAAAAGTGCAAAAACTATCATTGAACTTCCTACAAATCCAATTTATAAGGTGCATATGCCTAGAGCGTGTGCGACTACGCAACAACAAAAATTGGCAGTGTGGCATCATGATCACATGAATTTATTTCACAAAAACCTTTCACAAGCAATTGCAACCAAAACAACAGCCTAGTTGATTAATTGCTTTGTCATGTTCATTGCAAATTGTTCAAACAATAACAAGGCTGAGATGAGCAAAAGTGCAACAACTATCATTGAACTTCCTACAAATCCAATTTATATGGCGCATATGCCGAGAGTGTGTACAACTACGCAACAACGGAAATTGACTGGCAGTGTGGCATCATGATCATGTGAAAACATCAAGTTTCCGTTCTCCGCACAGTGATTCCCTTGTTTTTAATACACATTGGTTGCATTCTGATTTTCATTATTTGTAAGATTTCAATGATAGCAAGCCTGATAGAAGTACACTTTAAAAGATAACCTTGTGACAGCCAGGGCAAAGAAAAAAGGCAAAATTACAATCAAAATGGTGTAAAAAATGATTCAACATGGAATTTTCTGAAAATTACTAAAAATCAGCCACATACATCATAATCACGTCCACATTACAAAATATTTGCTCTTTGTGAGTTAACTGAGAAGGTTAATTGACCATTGTTAAAGTCGAAAATGTGTTAATGTAGTAGTGAAGTGTATTGGCCATATTCTAATTGAAAATGATTGCCACGGTAATGTTGCGCAGTTAGTTTACAAGTACCAAGAAATACAAGGTCATTAATTCCGCTCAGTCGAACAATCACATTTTGCAGCACTTAATCCTCCGTTCAGCTAGGTTGAACAAAAACCTAATTAGCGTTCATTAAACAAAGGTATGCGCTGTTCCCTGATATTTAAAGATCAATGGACATGATTTCAAAAATACAATTAATTCCTCCTGAAATGGTATAATTCAATGGATATTTTATTACAGTAAAATCTGCACGATTTATCAATTCAGAAACTCTAGATTCTGTAAAAAATCCATATAAATTGATAGGCTTTGATGATAAACCTGTTCACAGAAATGTTTTTTTAGTTGAGCGTGTGGCCCTTGTAATGATATTGTAGTTGCTCTGCATCGTGTATAAGCAAGACACAGAATCTTTTTCCCGTATTAACATCGCAACAAACCTCATGTGCTTGAATGCATTTTGTTTATAATATTTACTTCCCGACCATCTACAACATCATTTCTAGGGGAAAGGTAACTGTGCTCAGAGTTAGAGAGAAAGTTTTTCAGAGTCTAGTTGTGTATATTTTAGTTTTGATTTTGTGGTGACAACTGTCAAAAATCAGAGTTGAGATATGCACGGTGGAATAATGTAAAGGCTTGAAAATGCAACAAGCAAAACAAATTCGGCCAGACCACATCTACTGATCTTTAACTTATGTCAAACTCTCTTAGATGTAAATTCTGTAATGTGAACTGGGTCAATAATATATTTCAGTATAAAAAACAAGCTTCGGCTGAATTCAGGGTGTCTGTCATGGCTGGTTTCAGGGGCTCTGTCGTGGCTGACACACAACAAGCATTGACTTCAAAAATTTCCAAGTGCACAATGTGGACCTTTTTGTGCTTGGAGAATGTTGCTGCAAGTACAAGAAGCCAAAATGAGCCTAACCAATTCCTAACAGCCGCAAAGTCAGCAAACATCATTTTGCGCTACATGTGAAAATACAGGCAAAGGTCGTAATTGGGTGAATTTACGGTAATTAAATGCATTCTTCCCAACACCTGCAAAGTTTTATTTAAAAAAATTGAACTTGAGTATGAAAATCACATCTTAGTAGGACCATTAATAGAAAAGTATACAGCTTACTGGTTTTTGAATGCATTTATCTCAGATTTATCTTTTACTCGGTGACAAACTTTGAAAGACTAGTGGATGTTGGGTAAAGTTCATATATGTGCCCCGTCATATCGAAAGGTACTTTAAGGATCCCAAAATGAAAATTGATTTTTTGGTTTCATCTGAAAGATTATATTTTAAGCTTTAAAATGACACCTTGGTTTTGGTTATGGGATGCTCGATTGCAAAGTTACATCCAAATTGTTAAAAGGCATCGGGCTGATTTGGAACACTATTGTGACTATAGTTCTGAAAAAATTGAGTTTAAAAATTCTGTCCTGGTAAAACTTGATGGTCACATATATCGATTAGCTTGTGGTGGTCGCAATGACACATCAGAAAAGTTGAGACTGAATTCCAAAGTTTCTTGTGACAAACCATGCAAATTTGTCATTATACACTGAAAACACCCCTCTGTATGCAGCAGTTAAGCACTACAACCAAGACAGCAACTCTGAAAACAACCTTTATACTGTTTGTGTTTATATCCTATAATCAATATTTGCATGTCTATCCATCATTAAAAACGACATCAGCTACAGCGTAGTCTCATAGCTATACTCATTCCTACCATGTGATAACAGTTCTTCATGGTCATTACTGCTTATATGTACATCTCTGGAATGTTGATCCGTTGTTTTCCTAAATGGACTTCCTTGTGAAGAGGTCACCGGTGACATCTCTCCCGACGACCCATCACCCAGCAACGGATCACTCTCGTCATCATCATCAATATCATGGTCTTCTTCCACATTGGTCATTTCTACTGTTTCTATCTTGGTGGTCCCTGATTTGTCTATGACAGCTACATCTACCGTGTCTATGGCATCTGCGTGTTTACTAGATTCTTTGTTAGGTGGACTGTCTTCTGCTCCTTCAATTGTCACTTGGATCGTGGCTGAGACACAAAAAGAAAAGGAACATTTGTTAGTTTTTATTCAAAAGAAACTTACCAATGGCTATGCCAAAAAGGTTACACAATATCATTTGATTCTGTCTTTAAAGCTTAAGCAATTTTTGTCAACAAACAATTGCTTAAGCTAAATTTATACTAAAAATGTAAACTGACATAAATGCATTGGTACATGTACAATTTTTTTTTGAAAAGCTTGCCAATAAAATGGTATTAAAAGGCATCACCAAATGTGGCCCTGTCTTGGTCAGTTGCATATTCACAGTGTATATAGCTAATGGTGTTTGGTTGCTATTCTGGGTTTACACTGGGCTACAATTCTTACGATCATAATGATTCTCTTACAACTTGAGAGAATCATGAGTCAAAAGGGCTGCCAGAAGTTGTGATGATTGATATAAGAATTTGTGGGCTAGTATTGACCCAGTATAAGAAGCTTCACTGGGTATACAAACGTATAGCATTTTTGATTGCTGCTAGGTCTTCATACTACATATAGTTCAAGACAGATCAATTGATAAAGTAAATCCTTCCTATTATCAGTCAAGTGAAAAGGAAAAAAGATAACCTTTGAAAGATTTTGTTATTTTTAGGTTAATATAGTTTTTAAGCTATAACGGAAATCATAACTTGTTTTGCCAAACAAAAGATGTAACATAACAATATAAACCAATAAATGCTAAAAAGTTCAGGACCATAAAATACTTAGACTACACTTGTTGTTTAATTGTCATTGCCAAAACTATACTTTATACTATTTATAACTATTTTCCATAAGAACAATTTTTTTTAATACATATCAATATCAAATGCAGTTAGATCTAAGCTTGCCTATCTAATGAAATGGTTCTTTGTGGCCTAACATGTATATCTAGATGTATTAGTAATGAGATAATAATTTAGTGAAGTTGCATGTTTCAACAATTGATACAGGTGAATTTCATTTTATCAATCGCAATGTATGTTTTAGTAATGGAATGCATGAAGGCAATCAAACAATTTGACAGTAAAGAAAGGACATTTTGTAGACTTTAGTTTAATGCATTTCAAGAAAGTAGTTTTCATAAAGAATGATTTTGTTTAAGATACATAACCAAGATAGCACTTAAAGGAATCTCTATTGTAAGAAATTTATCATATTAATTCCTTTGGAAAGAGGTCCAATTTTAGATGCATGAGAAAAACCTTTGAGATGGGACCAACACATATGAGGCACAGTGAGGTAATCAAGAAAATTTAACCTGGGCCACAACAAGATATAGTTTATCTCAGAGTTGTTTTCTTCGTTCACAGGGTTTTTCTTTCCGACACTTGTTGTTAAGGCCTTCTGCATACTGATGCACTTATTTACGCACGTATTTGCAAAGTGTGATTTGTTGATTTTGATTGTTTATGCTCACGCTGTTGGCACGCGCGTTAAGGTAGTTTGAACGGCTATTTACACATGTTAGAAAATTAGGTATAAAGTGAATAATTTTTGGGAAAGGGAAACAAAACCTATTTCCATTTAATGAAAACCCTTCAATGGTATTCCGTAACATTTGATACGTTTTATGATATTCGGCCTATTTCTTATGTTTTTCTTTATTTTTTGAAAATTCCCTAAAAATTTTTTCAAATTTTAGGGGCTTGTGAAGGATCACAATAGCTAAATTCTCTCGTGGGCTTTTTGCCAGAAAGTGTTTTATCATCAAGAAAAATGATTTTTTAGCTCCTAAATTTAGGCATATTTTCAAACACCTATAAAATTTTCTAGAAACACTGGATTGTTGCAAATTTGATAAGATTTCACACAACACCTTGTTTGTTAAAATTGAAGCATGGGAAGTATGAATGAAAATTCTGAGAAATCTTGCTATTCAGTGTTTCTAGAAATTAACGCAATAAAATTTGATAAGTAGAAACATTAGAAGTCTCGCATTCGTAAACAATGAAAGATTTTTCTTTAAATCAAAATTTATGGCAATCTGTGATCAGTTTGCCATTCAAAGAAACAAAAAATAGTTTCTTTTGTGAACCACTACCACAGAAAAAAAATATTTTGTAAATAGTATTTTTTTCAGAAATTTGCAAAAATTTGGTGCAATTTTCGTGGTGGCCAAATTTGCCATGTACAAAGTCTACGGGAAATTGGAAAATAAAAAAAAGCGTAACTCAAAAACGCTTTGACGGAAAAAAAATCAAAATTTGGAA
Source organism: Ophiothrix spiculata (assembly GCA_000969725.1). Taxonomy (NCBI): domain Eukaryota; kingdom Metazoa; phylum Echinodermata; class Ophiuroidea; order Amphilepidida; family Ophiotrichidae; genus Ophiothrix; species Ophiothrix spiculata. The sequence continues at coordinate 17,235 of JXSR01S022178.1, read as the reverse complement.
TACAAGTTTTTTTCATCATTCTGCACATTCTGTGAAATTTTGAACAAATTCTGTGCAGGACACCGTAGCCGTTAGAACCACCTTAAGAGTGGCGTACATGAACCGATTTGAGGGGAAAGACCAGGCCTGGGAAAGACAACTTTGAGAGATAGTATATCTCCTTTGGTTTTCATGCCATCACGCCAACCAATAGGCAATTGATGATAGGTCGGTGTTTTGACCATTGTGATGGGATGAATATTCTTTTGTGTTGACAACTGAACACGAAACATGCGTTGAACAATGATGATTACGCAACATGTCTTATAACGCGATGAATGCGTCTTGCAAAAGTCACTCACTAAACACCTGCTATGGTACCTTAAAGGCATGTTATTGCCTTGCTCTATTATAAACCTATTGCGCATGATGCAATATAGAACTATATATTCAAGATTACTAGTTCTTGTTCAGCTTTTCTAAGTCATGTGTCCCTGATTTCAAGACATAGACATGACAACTTTCCTCCATTTGTCATGTCATGCTTTGTTTCAACCAATCAACTTTTTCAAAAATATAAAACACGCCTTTAACATTCATAATGATGATTTTGAGTTACGGTATAGATTATTGCATTTACAATAGACCATATCGAAAATTGACCTACTCCCGCCGTTGATGGGGTAAATCCACAGAATCGGACGGGGAACAGAACTCAGAGCGAGAGCAAGTAGTGTATTTATCATACTTGGCCTCGTTCTGAGTTCCGATTCCCCATCAGGTTCTGTGGATTTACCCCATCAACGGCGGGATTATGTCAATTATCGATATGGTCTATATATTGTAAAATAACAAAAAAAAAAATAATGACAAGTCTACTGAAATGTCTAAATAAACTGGAAAATCTACCTATGAAAATTGATGCTTAGCATTCTGAACAAGATGAAAAATTATCTTAATGTTGACATTCAATATGTTGGAACCATCCATGGAAACAAACATTTTCCTTTTGGATAATTAATCGATGTATTTATATAATGATTGTGTTGAATATAGAATATTTTTCTTTTCTTTTAAAAATCTTTTTAAATAATGAATAATTCTACCATGAAAATTCATGGAATATAAATCACTATTCTAAAACTAGCAACTGGAAATGATGAAAATAATGAAAATTCATTACATATGAAAATCTTGATTTCAAATATTCCCAAATGACATTAATATTCATTCATCAAACTTGCTCAGGATCTGTACTGTTTTGAGCTTTGATCAATGAATTGAAAATACCAGGTATTTCTGTATCTTGGAAATCTAGAAGATTGAAAGTTGAAAAAATGAACATATGGTGTGGGTGATGTGGACTAACCAAACTTAATCACTCTGAGATTCATCCTTTTGTGAAGAGAAAATGTGCTGTTATTGATGTATAGATTTATTGGACTGCTGACATCTTGGAGATCTTAACAGGGTTGGCTCTTTGCCGGTTAAAACCAGTTTTTGCCGGCAGCGACAAAACTAGTTTTAGCCAGTTAAAAGCCAAGCCTGATGTCAGTGACTCTTAAAATGATTATTCATGTGACACTGTCACTTGAAGAACCATTTCAAGAGCCACTGACATCAGGGTTGGCTTTAGCTGGCTAAAACCAGTTTTTGCCAGAAACGGCAAAAACTAGTTTTAGCCGGGAAAAAGCCAACCCTGTCTTACCATAGTCAATATGTACATGGATGTTTTTGATATCTCAAGATAATTATATCAAAATTGTAACTGTTTTAGTGAAATTCATTTCAAATGAAAAAGAAATTGTGTGGCAAAATGAATCAACTGTTAAATGTTTATGGAACTCCCTTATATGAATTTGATTCATATAAAGTACTGACTGTGTAAGAAAATCCAATTTGACACTTATGCCATCATGATGTAATATCACAAAAAGATTCCCCATCTGTCGGAAAACTTAAATAGATTTGGCTGCTAAAAATGATAAAATGTGACATGTTAGGAGCTCCCTTCCTTGCACTCCAAAAGATGGTAATTAATTATCATCTTGTCTAAGTTGATTTACAAGTTACCCACACCCCTAAACTCTACTGAAAATAATTCTGTTAAACATATCACAACTGTTACAGAAAACAACTAAACCACTAAATTCAGATAGTGAAGATCCTTACCCCTATTCTCACTATTCACTAAAGTTAATAAAATGCTACAGAAAACTATCAACCTGAAAACAGACCTGACGTGAAGGTCCTTATTCACATCTCATTATCAACAAAGTTTCTAAAATGTTGCAAAAACTATCAGCTTATAAAGACATGGAGTAAGAAAGCGAAGACCTTTTAACCTTTTTTAAAATCTCGTAAATCTTTAGTCAAAAAAATAAGGATCCCTTGGTATTTGAGAACAGGAGTATTTGCTATTATAATAGTAACAATTTAAGTAAATGTGAATTAATAGAATGTATGTACATGCATAGTTTTTTGTCAGTGAAGAATGTTGCAAAATACATATCCCAAAAGTGAAGCGAATGCAATATACATGTAGTAGCTATAAGATCCGAGGCATGGGATTGACCAGTCCAGAGAATCAGAGATGAACACATACCACCATGCACAAGCATGTACAGGCTGATGTAGCTAATGAAATGGTGGAATGGAACTCACATAACTATCTTAATATCATGAATATAGTCGTTGACTGATTTGGCTGCAAAAAATAAACTAGATTAGTGCATTGAATCAATGAACGTATCAAAAATATTAAGTAAAATAACTGTCTAACAAGGCCCACCATCAGGTTGGAAAATTCACATCTAGTTCTTTGCTGCATAGTGGTATTTTCAAAACGGACGATTCAAATTTACAGCAATAATGAAAATAAGTCAATGCATATTTTTCAGTGCCTTTACCAGGGGTGTGAGAGTTCAGCTTTTTAGCTGATTTCAGTTTTTTTTAAGGCTTCAAAAGAGTCGTAATTTCAGCTTTTTCTTTCATTTTAAGCCTGTTTTGAGCATTTTGTCACCATTTTCAGCTCTTTTCAGCTCTTTTTATCACCTGGCTCTCACACCCCTGCTTTACGTAAACAAAAACTGCAAAACCCAATGCACTTAACAAATATGAAGGTAAAAATAAAAACAAGTGCTAAACTTGCCATACTCATAAATATATAACAAGCTCAAAAATGATGCAACCAATTAAAAACATGATATTACATAATCTTCATCTGAACAAAATAATAAAATGGTCAAAATGTATTCACAAAAAACCAAAACATAGTACAAATGCAAATGAACTGACAATTTGTGAATTACAATGCAAGCATTTTACAAAACATGTTTATGTATCTGATGTCACAAAGAGACACATTTTGTGACCACAATACTGGACTAACATAAGACTCAGATAAAATCTGCATTACTAACTTAATCTCAGCTCAACTAAAGCTTGTTATATCTCATAAATGTATATTAAAACAATCCTAATACTTCATAGACTTGAGGTTCATATTGGCACAAGTGTTGTGTAATTGGTAGACAATAGTTTGGAAGTATAGAGTGAGAGGTCTATTGTTCACATCCAGGGGAAACCCATCCATTATCTAATAATAAATGGGGAGAGGCTTTTCAAGCCAGATTCCTCGATAAAAAGCTACATCATTGATACTGACAACAACTTTAAAATTAATAAACCTCTTATCTTGGACTCAAATTATTAAATAGAGAGTGCACAAATTCTGAGTCCCAAAACTCCTTACAATGAAGAAACAAAACACACACAGTGCTGTTTTCTAAAAAAGATTTACAACATCAGTTTCTGTAGCTAAACCTATCATCTCAAGACATCATCTGAAATCTACATCCTTGAGATCACCATTACTTGATGCTTTTAAGGCATGTTAACTGTCATGTTGAGATCATAAGTTCAACTTTACAATCATGATTTTGATCAACACTGATGATCTTCACTTTTGGAAAACACCAATTCATGCTTTAATTAAATATAATTGTTTATGCTCAGCCAGTCATGATGATTCTAAAATGTTAATATAAATAGAAACAAAATTGAAGTATCAAAATCACTGTGCATAATGAGCACAACAGGTAAACAAATAGCCTACTTTGAATTTTGGTATCCTCCTTCCACTACTTGCATAAATAAGTAGAGAATTCAGGACCTGAACAAAAAAGATATATTCAAAATATTCAAAGACCCTATTCATATTGGGCAATTTCTTTTACTCAAACTGATCTTCAACAGCATGTTTATGAAGAATCTGAGGACCAAGTTCAAAAGCAAGAATTAAAGTTATGTTCCGAATTTATGTACTACTCAATAACTAAATTGCAGCGTGGTAAATTTACCAATTATGTATTTTTTTGCTGAACCTTGCCGCAATTTACAGTCAATCTTCAAAATGAACTCTCCGATTCGCGAGGTTTTTACTCATTAACGTGTGTTGTCAAGTAGTACTCCACGCCATATGCGACCCACTGCAATTCACGCAGTTGGATGTGATTGGTTGCTACCGCGTCATTTCGTCACACAAATTTCTTGTCACTGGGGAAAATTGACCAGTCATAACGATCGTCATGCGTCAGCTTTGTCAGTTGATTTAAATTCTGCGTTTGTACGCACGGATTGTGTAGAAGCTCAATTGTTTGAATATTCTGGACGTGATTATCAGGGAGCTTACTTAGAAGATAGACTTTACGTTAAAGTATACACAGTGCAGTTTTTCACAGCAAAGTGCGCTGTGCAGTAATAATATGCACTACAATGCTTTTGCAGCATGTACTCTGAATGGATCTTAAGTTTATTTATTTATTTAAGCTTTCATTATACAGGGTAGCTTCTTCAGTGGCTAAACACTGCTATTCTAGAAGGCCCTGTTTTAATTGTAATACAAATAAAACATAATTTACAAATATTTACAGGAAATTATATAAAAATAATATCATATATACATATCATATACAAGACATAAAACTATAGTCAACATGCATTTTAAACCAAGTGGGGAACATATTCAAATATCATTAATTAAATATTTGAATTGTCCAAGGGACAAAGAATTAAATTTTGAACGAATGTCAATATCAACAACGTTGTTCCAAAGGTTTGCTGCTCTGACATGGAAAGTTCTGAAACCAGAATTTGTTTTAAAGCGGGGAACAACAAGCATGTTCGATGAATTTCCCCTTGTACTGTAACTAGTATGAGTGAAAACAAAGTTTGAACACAAATAATTTGGGGCTTCCCCAATGAGACACTTAAATAACATAATAAGAACATGTTTCTTCCAAGTTACATCAAGCTTATGCCAATTAAGATCATTCATCATACTGAAGTTCTAATATCTGCAGACAGAATGATTCTAGCAAGGTTGTTCATAAGAATTTGTAGCCTGTTAGTGAGTGTGAAAGAGCTATTAGACCAAACTTGACTACAGTAATTAAAGTGAGGCATCACTAAAGAATCGGCAAGTTTCTTAAGAATATAATTTGGAAGATAATATTTGACACGACGAATTACACCACAACGTTTGGAAACATTGGAAGCAATGAAGTCGATATGCTGAGCCCAAGTCATTTGAGCATCAAATATAAGACCCAAATATTTAAAACAATCAACCTTTTCAATAATTTCATTATAAATCAATGAAATTTCTCTAAAACTTTCAAACCTATGAGATGAACCAAAAAGCATAAATTTTGTCTTGCTGAGATTTAGAGTAAGATTATTTTCCCTAAACCAATCAGCTACTATACTCATATTATTATTAAGACTAGTTTGAAGAGAAGAAGGGTCTGATGAGCTAATCAACAATGAAGTATCATCAGCATACATAACTGATTTACATAAAAAATTATTTGGAAGATCGTTTACAAAAATAATAAATAATAAGGGACCTAAGTTCAATTTTATCTTGCTGTGTACTTCTATAGACCTTTCACCAAGACACTTCCAATAAATCAGAGTCGTTTTCACTATTACTCATGACTAATGTGAATAATCCTCTGTCAAATATGTTAATGTAAAACACTAATTCAGCAATTATGTAATATGATAATAAGACCATTTCTAAGAGCTACAATGGATCTAAGATGGTAACAATACATTGTAAGCTTCAGCAAAACAAGGCACCAATTTGTTAACCCTAACCTTTGAAAATTGTACAAAACTTTACAATAAGCCCTTCTTTCTCATTTTTCATGTTTTCTTTAGGCGTATATATCTCTCATGCCTGGTTTGAAACACATATGAAACTGTTAGGGTTGAACAAGCCAGACTCACTGAGAAACTTACTTTTGTGTTGCTTTGTGACTTTGAATGATGCGTTTGTGATGAGTGATCTTTTCATCTTTGGTGTGGCTGGTGTGATGGTAACATTGACGCCTACGGGGCCATCACCAGGCCTACCTGATGGATTCACATCCAATGAATGCTTGATGGCATTGGTTGTCTGCAAAAAGTTACAAGATTAAGAGTTACTCAAACAGCAATTTAGTTATGTTGAAATAACAAAAACATAAGATTTAAATTTGATATTTGTAGAAAAGCTCAATATAGCTCTCTGAGCCCATTAAAATGAAAGGTGGACTAAATAAGAGAAATAAATGCAACTAAATTCTTTATCAAACAAAAGGACGACATATTTAATAACAAGACCCATAGATTAAAGAAAGTCCAGATAGGAAACTTGTCCATTTGCACCCTAAAAATCCAGTTAAGTAAGGGGATTGCGCCATGTCTGGATCGACGCTGCGTGAGTGCGTAGTGACCCACCTCTGCGTTCAGCCTCGCGCTACTATTACTTGACTACAACGCAATACGCATCTTACATTTTGCCGCTAAATTGGGCGTAAGCAAGGAACAGCGCTTGACTGGCTCGATAGCCGCATTCTCAGTCAAATTACCATTTTAGTTATGAGGATTAAGGCAGGGGTAGACCTTCAACTAGCATGAACTGTTTTTGTACTCTAACTCTCAAACTAATTACATAAACCATATAAAAGTATAGGCTTTTTATCTAGTCTTTGTTAAAGACCCTCGGTAATGTCCACGGACCAAACGATGCTTGCCATAAATTTGAGTCCGAGGGAGCGTAGCGACCAGGAAAAATTTAAATTTTGGCAAAAAATGCCAAAAAACAGGGTTTTTGCCCCAACATTTCTGGAAAGCCTAACTAAAATTTGCATTCATGAAATTTTGAACTTTTTGGAATTTAGAAACAAATGTCTAGGAAAGGGTTTCTCATATTTTTGATTTTTATCTTATTTTTTTGAAAAATTGCCAAAAATTGCAATTTTGGTGGCAGCGGTGGGATTTTTTTACCTATTTTTGGCATTTTTTTAAAAACTGAGATAAAAATCAAAAATTTGAGGAAACCCTTCCTAGAAATTTGTTTCTAGATTCCAAAAAGCAAAAAAGTTATTTCACAATTTCATAATTTCACAAATGAAAATTTTAATTAGGCTTTCCAGAAATTTTGGGGCAAAAAATACGGTTTTTGGCATTTTTTACCAAAATTGACATTTTTGGTCCAAAACTGATATCACTAATTTGTTCAGGGTAAAAAGCCGCTTCTAAAATTGTATACTTTTATATTGTTTACACAATTAGTTTGAAAGTTAGAGTACAAAATGGTTTATGTCATTTGATAGTCTACCCCAGCCTTCAGAGGGTGGCCTGTATGCATAAATTCGAGAATTTAGCTCTTTCAAAGCAATTACTGTATAAGTGGTATATTCTGCGCGCTATATACTTTTGTGCTTTTCGCGCTCAGATTGCCTTTTGGGACAATAAATGTACTGCGATAAATGGTATGGTAATACCGCCGTACGTAGAAAAATATCACCGGCGTGAAAATCAAAACGTGCGAAAATGGTTCAATTTAGCCGTGCGCGAACATTTCCGAACGTTAAAATATTTGAGTTTACAGTAGGATACACATTACTTGTTTTATTGCTACGAGAATATGGATCCCTCAATCTTGTTTAAAGTATGCCTACACCTTCCCTCTCACAATTTTAAATACTGGTCCCTTTTACACTGTTGATAGGGGTATTTAAGAAATAATGTCTTGCTCAAGTTATGACACTGAACAACTCAAACTCCCCTTTCTTAATGCTTGAAGTCAGATCAAGAGACTTATCAAGAGGAGCTTATACTGCTGGAACATGTAAAAATGAATCAACCATTTATCTACAGGTGATTTTGCTTCAAAATAGTTTTCTCACTGCAATTTCGTTAAGCTGTAGCAATTCCCATGTGATGAGTGCTGCAAGGTTGACTATAGACAAATCCGACAAAGCACTCTCGAAAGACCGCCCTCTTGCGTCGCCGCCATTACGGGGGGCCAATTTAGTAGTTGTCACCATTATAGTCAATACATTGAGATGTCGGTCTTTTAGGCCTATCCCGGGACATTCTATGTCCATCTTAAGGGCACAGTTAACCCCTCATTTTCTGAAATATTTCATGCTTTGTAACTCGGAAACCGATAAGTAAATCCATATAAAAGTATACATTTCTAGATGTGGATTTTCATGTAGAAGATGATGGTTAGATCAGTTTTGGACCAAACTGTATGATTATGGATTTACTTATCGGTTGCTGTGCTGAGTTACAAGGCATACAATATTTCAGAAAATGAGGGGTTAACTGTGCCCTTAAAATTGAACCTCTCTTTTTACTGAATGAAATTACTGCTGAATTATGTGGTTTCTAAAATATCACAATTTGACGTGCGTTGTAAGAAGGCTGTTCTAAAAGCACGCGTTGGTTATTCACGCGCGGCAGCTTTGTTGGATATTCACACGCGTGCCATTCATAATCGGACATGTTGAACGTATTTGTTTTGTTACCATATAATAACTGAAACTAATATCTGATTTGAAGATGGTATAATACTAAACGAGAACCAGTGACTATATAGGGTAAGTTTAATGATTGGGATCCCATGAACAATAAACTTTTTAGGCCAACTATATAAGCACCCCAGTAAACACACTTCAACATGATTTTGGAAACTTATCCTTAATATTGCTACTGAACAATGTAGGTCTATAGACGTAGGCCTACTGCCTCGCAAAAATGTGTATGACTAGTTTCAGAACATCACGCACCTCTAGGCCTAAAGCATGTTTTTCTTTTCAATCTTTTGAAAATAACAATAATAAAATCGGAAACAATCATTATGGTAGTAGGCCTAGTCAAATGGTTACGTTAGTGTTTTCTGTTTTCGAATCACTCGTCTATTTTAACAGAGTTTTTAGCTAGAAATATTTTTTTTTTATAACATTTTTAACATTTTCAAAGTAAGCAGATCCCATTTTTTCAAGAAGGTGCAAAAAGAATATCAAAAATCTGACGGCTTCAGCTTTATAAGTGACAACTTGAATTTGCGCAACTTCGTCGCTATCATCATTGGCTTTTAGTAATTTCAAGTTCTTTCCACGAGTATCACGACATTGAACATTTATTTTTCGCTAAAGCTTTCCTGTTTAATGCAAGTGAATTTACTATCCTATAGGCCTATATATTTTTAAAAAATACTCCCGAAAACTCCAAGAAACGCCATGAAAATTAATACCGATCCGCATACAACGTGTAAGGCCCGGTATAAGGTATACGAAAGTGGCCCCCGATGGCCCCCCTCAATGGCAGACGCAACAGCGCCACACACGGTTGAGACAAATCAACATGCTCGGTCGGATTCGTCTATAGTTCAGTTTTGAGTTGCTCTTCATGTTTCTCATATGCTCTTCTTAACCCAAGTATCCCATGGGTACAGGTATTTTTAATGTGGGAATCTAAACAATCAAATTCTTGATACACATTATAATGACTACACTTCTACAAGTTTAGAATAATAACTGTATTTTGTGAAGTGTTTACCATAATCTTATATACAGGAATATAATATATGTGACCCGTCATATCGAAAGGTACCTTAAGGTCGGCATACTGTAAAAGTCTATATTTTCGCGAGAAGATATTTTCGCGATTTTGCCTCTAACAGACATTTCGCAAGTTTTTATTTTCGCGATTACCAAAATTTAGTTGCATAATATCAAAGAGTAAGCTTACCAGGTTGCAATTAACAACATTCATTTGACATTCATCGCCAATTATCGGCAGATTTTACAGTGTGGAAAGTTGATTACAAAAGTGATTGACGTGTCTCAAGACCATTTCTTTCAACTAAAAAGCCAAATATATCATTATACTTTCAACTTTTTTCACTATCACATGATTGGTTTGAGAAATATTTGCCTCATATTTACCATGTTTACCATCTACATCGATCGTGATTTAGCTGGCTGAATGATTAAACTTCCGAATTCAAAAGCTTCACAGTTTCACTGCTTTGCTTGTTACGTATTTTGAGAGAAACTTTAATTGGTCGATAAATGACATTATATTTCGCGAGTTTTTATTTTCGCGTTTGAGGATTGAATCGCGAAATTCGCGAAAATAAAAACCTCGCGAAAATTTCTACTTTTACAGTAGTAAATTACGAGATATGGGCCATTGAAGGTGTGCAAAGTCGAAAATCACGTCCAAGGTCGAATTTCTAATTTCATCATAAACGTTACCTTTGAAGTATATTAATCAGTTCCAACATCCAAAAGATAAAGCTTAACACATAATTCTTCAGATGAGACCAAAAAAAAAATCAATTTTGATTTTGGGACCCTTAAGGTACCTTTCGATATGACGGGTCACATATATGAAATGGGCTTACCAATAGGACCTGTGTGTATAGCTCATAACCTGCTCTGAAATGAATGTCATCCATGCATTTGATACCTGCTTCTGACTGACCATTAAACCT
>JXSR01S022177.1:19363-38275 GCA_000969725.1 Ophiothrix spiculata | reverse complement strand
AAAGAAAAGAAATATGTGAGTAGACGTCAAAAATATCACCACACAGTTTATTCGACGACCGACACCGACATTATGAGACTCAAAAAGATAGAACATTTTTTATTCAACGTGGCTTTTGAAAAATGACAAGCAAAAAAAAAAGTCTCACAAGCGCACTGCCAACTACAGTATTTTTTACATTCTATGTCTAGATGTCTCAACAATCTTGTAGACTGTGGGGCGATGGCCTGTAACCCGGGGGGGGGGGGCACTTAGCTATAATGGTGTACACATGCGTGAACAAAGGTTTTCAAAATACCCCCTAAACACGTTTTTCGATTAGCCTTAAAAATGACCCCTAAATAAGGATTTCACACGGTTATTCCTTTCATTTTACCCCCTTAACAAATGTTTCTAAATAAACACCCCTTAAACAAGTTTAAAACCACCACTTTAAAATATGGTGATATTTTTGGATTTTGAAAATATACCCCTTTTTGTTGAAAATCAGTGTTTTCTGACCCCTAAACACGAAACGTACGGACCGTGTCTCTTGACAAAAATACCCCCTTTTTCCGTGATTTTTTGTTCACGCATGTGTACAGCAGTATGGTTAAGTGGCCCCCCCGGGATACTATCTAAATATGATTTATTGAGGCGTACATATTGTGTTTTGTGATACTACTCTAAAATAAAGTGGCTTACTAATTAATGTTACTTAGTGTTTCAAGAAGCAGGCAAATCTTTGAATTTGCTTTATAGGGATAAGAAATATGTCAATACTTTGGTCAGCAGATGGAGAAAAATGTTGCTCTCAAAATATTGCTAAATTTTATGTGACAAAGAACTGTTTTAAATGTGTAAATTGAGGTTATAACACAGAACTTCAGAATTTTGCGATCATTTAAAGGACATTAGACAAGTTCAGCATCATTCCCAATTTTTTTCCCCAAAACATGTTGGGATTTTTGCATCATTTGACATATGAGTGGTAATAATGGCAGCATGGAAAGTTTCATTGTCAAATTCAAATAAAATATTGGCATATTCTTTCATTTTTAACTATCTTAAGGTTATCTATATGACGGGTCACATATTTGTACTTTGACATGAAACACTGTGCTAATTCCTCATTTCTATCCCAACCTGTTTCCTATAGGATGACACCCTTCAAGGAGTTCACCTTATACCAGCTGACCCTGAAGATGCATGCGGAGAACTGTACAATGCTGCTGCCATATACCGGAATGTGGCACTGGTTAAAAGAGGGTAAGAGCTGACATTTTCATCTGCTCATCCTTAGAGATCACATCAGAATTTATTAGATATCTGCCTGGCAGTTATTGTGAGTTGAACCATATTTAGGAAGCGTGTATTTGAAACCTCTATGGCCAACATGTTAATCTTGGGGAAGACATTTAATTTCCTTTGCTCCTTTAGATTTATTCATCATCTTACTCCTTTGTTTTGTCAAAAAGGGGCATTGGACAAGTTCAGCATCATTTTTCAGAAGTATTAGCAGCAGTAATAATGACAGCATACAAAGTTTCGTTGTCAAATTCAAACCCTATATATCAAAATATTTAGATATTTTCTTTTATTTTTAATTATCGTTGTCGACAACGATAAATACTGCTCACTATAATAGTTGAATTTTAAAATGAGTCCTTTCAGGAGATCTTAATGCAAAATGCGGGACTTTAACTAGCAGCCTATGGATTATGAGACATGCGCCTTAACCAATTGGTTAAACATGCTCCTGTAAAGCTAGGAGCATCACCTCTTCTTGTTTTAACGTATGTGAATGGTTTTACTTAACATGAACCCTTACCCTTCCACGTACTACAAAGTATTACAGTAAGAAATTGAGAATTAGCCTAAGTCTGGTCTGAATACGTCACAAACAGCGGATATAGATTGTCAGGAAATTGGTGCCCGGGCAGGCCAGGCTCGGTGGCTTGGCATAACTGAACATTGGATCGGGATAACGGGGGTCAGGGGTTCGAATCCAGGGGTAACCCGAAATTTTCTCATGACGTTTTCAGACTTGGACTGTATTTAAGCATGCGAGAGTAAGGGTTATGTAAACAAAAAGTTGGTTCAGACATTTTTACTGACCTATTGGGAAAAACATGTGTGGTCTAGAGTCTATTGTAAAAGAGATAAAGAGAAAGGGAAAGATGAGTTTTGGAAATTGAAGGAAGCCAAGAAAATAAAAAAAGCAATCAATCATGCTGGTGCGTAGTGTAGTGGTTTAACTTGGAAATTTTGACAATATGATAGGTGCTCTGGCAAAATGAGCAGAAAGTGATGAATTTCAAAATTGAGTTAATGGCGTATTTCAATTCTCTACAATCACAACATTCGAATGATATATAATATGTAACACTTTCTTTCTCCAGTTGTTGTCAATTTAGAGATCATTGAATGATATATAATATGACACACTTTCTTTCTCCGTTGTCAATTTAGAGATCAAAATACAAGGCAGTCCACTGAAAATTGATTTTAAGATTACTGATTACTATACAGGGTGTCCCAATAAAAATGCATCACTTTTATTTTTGATCATATCTCAGAAACCAATAGACAAAACTTAAAACTTATTTCATAATAATAATTAGTATAGTTTAGTCTTTCATTGGTGAAATTTTGAGCAAAATCCGTCGAGCCGTTCTTGAGAAAACCAGAATTTTGTAAGAAGACCCAATTTTATCCCATTCCAATGGAGTTTACCACAGTAACTCATATTTCCAACTATCATCGATCTGACATGACCATCTTACCACAGTAGTTGGCCTACTCTAAATGGAAAACTCATTTTATTCATTGATAAAGACCCTCACAGGAAAGTAACTACAAAACAACAGCCACAACAACAACAAAAGCAACAGCAACAACAACAACAACAGAAAATTTAGAATTTGAATAAACCTGATCAAAACTTGCAAACTTGTTTGATTACACTCAACTCCCATCATCGTCCGGGATGTAGAGCGTATCATTGGACCAGGATCATGATGATAAGAACACAAAGGTACCTGGAAACTGATTGTTGACATGTGAAAGGCAGAGTTGCTTGAAAGTAACTTAAAATTGTACCAAAATTATACAATGTGAGCTATCATGGACTAACAGACATTCCACTTTTCAAGAGGAAGTTAATAACTGCTTCGTTATTTTTGATTTGAATATATGTTGACAATGTTATATTCTTAACTTGTTTTCTCTGTGCAGTGCCAAGTGACAATCATAAAGACTTACTTTTTTTATGAAAAAAGCTCAACACGTAGAAGATACAAAATATTTTTGAAATAGAATTTGCATTAAAGGAAATCTGTGCCTTGGTTAAGTTTGCTTGCGAAACCGTGAACTGTATTTTTTTTATTTAACTCTGCAAAACAGCAAAACCTATAAATTGAATTACTTTCTGTGCCGAAAAAGATATCAAAATTATGTTTCAATATCTGTGCCATATTTTGTGATATCTAGGTGTCTGTTTTGCAGGTTTAAAATAAATTGATCAATAGTGACCAAAGATGTGCTTTATTAACATGATAAACATAAGTTACTGCAGTAAACCCCATTGGAATGGAGTAAAATCGGACCTCTTACAAAATTCTTGTTTTCTCAAGAACGGCTTGATGGATTTTGCTCAAAATTTCCTTGATTAAAGACTACACTATACTAAGTGCTAATATGAAGAAAGTTCTTATTTTCAATGATTGGTTCCTGAGATATGATCAAAAATAAAAGTGATGCATTTTTATTGGGACACCCTGTATAGTAAATAAAAGCCTAATGTGATCAATTTACTGTGATTAATTGCACTTCCCGGCATAACTGACCCTCGAAACTAGAGGTATAGTTTAACACTTTAGCATAGATGCGTTTTATGTCAAAAATCAAAATTGGACCTTTTCACGATATTTTTACTTTGAAGCCATTCATTCAAAATCTTCATTTGCGACTTTACGCTCATTTTGCCTGAGCAACCCACATATGTTTTAGATTCAGATATTTTGCAGTACTAGTGCTGGATGCAAAGAAAATCAAGTTATTTGGTGAGTGACATCTTCTGGATATGTCTTCATAAGTTTTATGTTGATGTCTTTTATTGCAGACATTGCTCCTTTGTATCTAAGACCATCAAAGCTGAAGAAGCCGGTGCCATTGCCATAGTGATCTATGATAACGACGAGAACAATGATTGGACCTTCATCGATATGATCGGTGATGGGAGTGAGAGAGCAACAAGCATTCCTGCCGTCTTCCTGTTGGGAAGAGATGGGTATGTCAACAAGGGGATCTGGGATTTATAAAAGGGGCATTGGAAAAGAAATTTTATTTGTGGATAATTGACACTTAATATGTTAGAAAATAACAGTTAAGTACCAAAATGTTGAGAAAATTTTGCTCAAAACCCTCAGAAAAGTCAAAAATGTGAAGTTTATCTTGTTTGTTGATTTTGGATATGAGGCTATTCTCAAAAGTCAAAAATGTGAAGTTTATCTTGTTTGTTGATTTTGGGTATGAGGCTATTCTCAAAATGCATGTATTGATGCTGTATATCAAGAAAGAGGCAAAGATTTGTTTGTAAGATGTTCCTTTCACATCAAGATTGCCAATAAATTCAAAAGGAATTTCGAATTTTGCATTAGATCTCGTGATAAAGCCACTTTTGAAGTTTCAACTCTAGGGGGCTGTATTTATCTTTGTCGACAATGATAATTAAAAACAAAAGAATATCTAAATATTTTGAAATAGGGTTTGAATTTGACGATGAAACTTTGCATGCTGCCATTATTACCGCTAATAATTAAAATGATGCAAAAATCTCAAATTGTTTTGGGAAAAGTTTGGGGATGATGCTGAACTTGTCCAATGCCCCTTTAATAATGAGCCTAACTATTTTGCCAGTTTTTTCAGGACCCGGTTTCAAAAAGATTAAAATATCGATCTGGAATGGGTAGAGAGCCCTACTCACCAAATCATTGAAGCTAGCATGATGTCACTAAAAAAACCTTACGCATCAATACTTGGGGTGAAGTTTGGGTACTACTGCCGAGTTCGTGGTCATTTCGTTATGCAAATTACCACCAATTTCTATTTTTTGTAAAATGTACTAAATTTAGTGAATGCACATATAATATTTCAATTGGAAGAGAGCCCTACTCACCAAATCATTGAAGCTAGCATGATGTCACAAAAAAAATCTTGTGCATCAAAACTTGGGTGAAGTTGGGGTACTACTGGCGAGTTTGTGGTCATTTTGTTATGCAAATTACTATCAATTCCTATTTTTTTGTAAAATGTACTAAATTTAGGGAATGCACATATAATATTTCATTTTTTGGAGGTATTTTGAAAGATGAAGTCAAGGAATAAAGGAAAACAATAAGCTGGCAACAGCAGGGCCCTCTTCCTCATTATAGCTCGTTGAATTTTAAAAGTCTACACAGGCTAAATGCTGGGAGGAAAACTCAGCCAGTAATCTATTCCAGGTTTATAGATATAATTTAACATTGGGTGTGGAAGAAGCAGTGGACAGTTTGGCAAAGGCGAATAGTGTTTGTTGGTATGGGCATGTGTTGAGGAAGGATGAAGGGCATGTTCTTAGAAGGGCCCTTGATTTCATGGTAGGTGGTTTGAGGAGGAGAGGGCGACTGAAGAAGACTTGGACGATGCAGGTGGAGGAGGAGAGTAAGAGGGTTGGGTTAGGGAGGGAGGACCCGTTGAATTATGTGAGGTGGAGGGAAGGAGTGAGGGCAGTTGCCACAAGTTTGAGGTGAATCTGGCCACCCGTGAAGGGGATAAAACCGGATTTAAAATCTTAGCTTACTACTACTACTATAGTTTAGGACTGGTTTAGGGTGTGTTTCAGGGGCGTAGTCAGAGGGGATGCTGAGGTGAAGCCGCACCTCCAAAATTTCATTTGTCGGTCGGAAAAGGTCACCTGTCGGAAAATTTGTACCACTGTCAGAAATTTGAAATCGGGGAGGATTTGCTATTTTATTTTGAATTATATCAGTTCTGAGTTAAATTTGAACCAATTAGTTTGAAAAGTTGCAAAAATGGTCGCAAAATTGAACTTAATTTATTTGCTGACAATCATCACTTTTATTATATTTTTTGTTGCAGACAAAACATACAACGAGCAATAGCAACTCACCAACTTCAGGGAGCGGTTATCAACATTCCAGTGAATATAACAGGCATTCCATTAGGCCACGTCAACATACCGCCGTGGTCGCTATGGTGACACAAGCAATGTCTTCCAAAGGTTTTTATTTTCATATTTTATACAATTCAGGATATATATTTGTACTTACGCTGCGTGCCTTTCCTTTTGAACTTTTCATCTTGATTACTGCAAAGCAGAGATATTTCCAGCATTTATATTGCGCCTTTTCCAGTGGATACAAAGCGCTGACCATTATTATTACGCTGTAACAAGGGAATCGTCAGAACCATTTTGCCTTAAACTTGGCCATTTGCGGCCAATGACCGAAGGCACAGATCTATCCGCACTTACGTTGTGATATAGTTTTACGTAAAGCAATTGGTTCTCAATTTCAAATGTCTTCCATTTTGTCAATTGACATCTAGATTATTTTTCTATGTGTATGTGTCTAACACTGGTAAGCTGTGATGCATGATTTATTAAATAATTTAGGTTGGTCTATGATTTGATATATTTTATTATTTTTTAGTTTAGATATAATTACCAATTTAATTTCATATTATTTTGGATTATTTATTTTACGTTATTTTGTTCATAATTTTCCTTTAAATTAGTATAAATTACTGTCTTCTGCAATGCATACAGACCATATGAAAGTGTATAGGTCTTTATTGTCATTTTGAATGTCAGATGAAAGTTCATCATGTGAGTACAAGAAAGTCATATCTGCAATAGCTGTAATTTTTCATAAATTAACATCACACACTGATATAATGTTCAGTTTTGGGTCAGTGGCAATTGAAATGGTTCTTCAGGTGACAATGTTACCTGAGGAATCATTTCAAGAGCCACTGAAACATGGTAGACAAATTTTGAGGGTTTTGTTGCTTTCTAGTAAGAAGGTGTTCAATAAATATGACATATGGCAGCCATTGCGGATACGACTTTCTTACACTCACGAGACGACAGTTGTTATTGCTTAAATAAGAAGGCAAATTTATACATGATGAATACATCTTAATCCAAATACTCAGCAATGGCTATTCTGTAAATATTATGTGATTTGTATATATGCTTAGCAAATTGATCAGGGGCAAACTGCAATAATTGTGTACATTAATTTTTGTTAATTTTTTGTTTCCAATGAATGACTCATTGCAGCAAAAACAAATATATTTTGGCAAATTTTGAGAATGTATATTGTACGAAGCTTACTAAACTCGTTCTTGTTTTTTGCAATGATTATAAAGCAATTTAATCTACAGTGAATCAATTTAGTATTATGTATATACAATACAAGCTGCTTCAATTTTATTTTACCGTTAGAGCAAAATTTTTCGTACAGTGTAACTATATAAAAAGACCAGACATCATTCTCCTGTTGCCAAAAATGTTTGATTTGATAAACAATTAGTCATATCGGTATTGTTGTTATTTGGTAATTAAGAAATGTAAAATAAGACGGGTGATACATATAGCATTTTTGGTATTGTCTGGTATTTTTTATAATTTTTTATAGACAGAAAAAGGTATTTGGTTGTTTAGAATATGACTTTCCATTATTTGTTAGAAATAATATCTTACAAATGTTACAAATGTATCAAAAATTGCCAAATAGTTGAAATCAATATGTATTGGTGTGATTGTAAATATTTTCTTCAAATATATTTTTTGATTTGATGAGATCATAATATCTTCCATGGTCTTTCCTGTTTGACGGAGACTTAATTAAGAATGTATCCATGTGCCTGTACTATATACCTTATGTTAAGATTTGAAATTTCCAATTAAATTTATTTGTGTACTTCCAAATCTACATTCCAGAAAGCCTAGAAGTATAAACCGAAGTTACTGTGTAAACACTCAAGTTTTAACAGCGCGTTAAGGCTTGGCGTATAAAGACATTTGCTTGGCCGAGTGACATTCACTCTTGAAATTCGCTCTGACTTATTCGCTAAAACGGAGAGCGAATGCCGCTGTCATTGCACGAACATCATTTCAATCGATGAAAGCGAATGTCGCTCGCGCATGTTGTAGTGCTATGATTATTGAATAAACAAACTATTTTCAAAATATTTGAAGCGATCTTCGCTCCAATTCAATCTGAAGTGTAGCAAATGTTGTGAAAACTCCGTTGGAGTGAGGTTTTCTTGGTAGGGTGAGTGAATGTCACTCGGGCGAGCGAATATCTTTGGATGCCAAGCCTAAGCATTATTGCTCATTGTGGCATGATTATGCATTCAAAAGCATCAACGTTATTTCATTTTGTAATTTTATGCAGATGCTTCATGATTATCTGCATAGTTAAGTTTGTACTTCTAAGGGCATGTTCACCCATTAGAATTTGGTCATGACTATATTCTCGCTCATGAGCTGCTCACGAGCAAATTCCCAGTGTGAATAAAATTATAGAAAGTGTCTCGCTCGTGACTAAAAGTGACGCGCCACCAGTTTTAATGCGCAAGTCGTGTCCCTGTGTGAACGCAACTGCTAAGTTGTCTCCTTTACGAGTAGTCATGACTATTATGTGTGAACACAGCCTCAGTTTATGCACTATAGGGTTATGAATAGGGGTTTTGTGGTTAAGGTAAGGATCAAATGGACCAAGTATACTTTAGGTCCCACCCAAAATTTTAGGGTTAGGGTTCAAGGTTAGGGTTAGGGTTGGGTCCCAGTTAGTGAGTTAGGGTCGGTGCCAGTTAGTGACTTGGGGTCGGGTCCCAGTTAGTGAGTTTAGGGTCGGGTCTCGGGTGAAGTTTTTGATGGGACCTAAAGTATACCTTATCAGGACTAAGTATACTTTAGGTCCCATCCGAAATTTTAGGGTTATGGTTTAAGGTTAGGGTTAGGTCCCAGGTGAAGTTTTTGATGGGACCCAAAGTATATCTTTTCCGATCAAATTTTTTGGTGGAATGACCTTATCAGTTGGGTCAAGTGTTCTGTAGGAAACTCCCAAATTTTATAGTTCTTTAAAAGAAGTCCTATCCAAATTTTAGGGTTAGTTTTAGTGTTTGGGTTAAGTTTTTGGATATGACTTAAAGTGTTCTTTCTCAAGAGTATTTTAGAGCATGTTCACACATAAGCATTTTGTCATGACTTTATTCATGAGCTGCTCACGAGCCGATCGGTGTGAACGCAATTAAATGTGCCTCTATCGTGACTAAAAGTGATTTCAAGTCGCTCGTGTTGTGGGTGTTTTGCTCACGAGCTATTAGTGTTAACACACGAGTCGTGTTCATGAACACAATTACCAAGTTAACTTGCTCTAGAGCTGCTCATGACTATAATAGCGCAAACCAGACACAAGTAGTCATTAATAATATGTGTGAACATAGCCTTACTCTCACTATAAGGGACCGTTCACAAACACTTGTAAGGGGGGGGGGCTGATGCAAAAAAACAAATTATCACAGAAAATTTCCGGGGCCCCCCTTTTCGACCTCAAAAAATTTAAGGGCCCTCCAATTGTGACAAAAAATAGTGGTCAACACCATAGAAAAGCATGTAAACTCAATTTTTACCGGTAAAATTTATGGTAATTTTTTTCCAGGCCCTCCCCCTTACGAGGGTAAAAAATTTAAAGGGCCCCCCTTTTTTCATCAGGCCCCCTTACAAGTGTTTGTGAACGGTCCCTAAGACAACAAATCTTTGTTCCATACTTACAAGTCATTCAGTATCATGTAAACACACAAGATGCACAAGAAAGGAAAACAACTCAAAAACTATTAACCCTTTGAACTCGGCGAGCCGGTATACCAGCTCACGTGTACATGTACTGTATACCTGATGAGCCGGTTTAAACATGTAACAATGGGTTAAAAACTTTGTTATGAGATATATTTTAGTTATTTGTATTGCTTTTCAACATTCTGTGAAGTAAAATATGAAATTTTGATTGAAAAATGAATAAATGTCCACTTCAAACAACAGTGCCTCCTAAAAAGAACTCTAAAATGCCTGCGAGCACTGGTAATTTGGTGTAACACCACTGTTCAATCTAGCACTGGCCAGCTTCAAGTGACAACTCGGGACTTGGCCCTTAAAGCAAGAAAATGAGAAAGTCCCTTGCAAAAAATGTCTAAAAAGTAGACCTATCATTATCTTAGCTGTTTTTAATGAAATTTGTAGAAAGTATTTGAAAACCAAGACCTTAAACATGTTTTTATGTACTTGGTTGGTGTAACATGCACTTTAATGAAATCGAAAATTCCTAGAAACTCAGACTTTCTTGTATCAAACATGTAACAAACAAAGAGCAATATTCAAAATCAATTTGTAGCATGGATTTAATAAAACAAGTTGTACCTATAGAGGATATTGTAAGTAGACTGTTAGTAAGGATGTTGCAAGTTTACAAGTCTTCCAAGATATATTTCCTATGCTGTCATAATAAAATGTGGCTCTGATTTGACTTGGGCTTTCAAAAACATTTTCTCGTGAATAAAGAATGTTTGATTTTTGGTCGTTTAATTCTTTATTGTTTGTTTCTTATGTTCATTTAGATTAGTAGTCTTTACATTATAGGCTTAGGTTTTCCGTCCCGGCGCGACCATTGGCGAATTAGAGTGCACCAAGTTTGAAGTTGTTTGACCAAAGACAAAATCAGGTCAAACAATTGTTGAATTCAGATGAACATTGTGTGAAATCGAGCGGGAAAACCTATAGTATCCAACTTGTCTTGTTTTGACAAGAACCATATCTAATTGCCCAGATTAAAATTTAATATTAAAAATCGTGATAAGGGATAAGTCCCTCATCACAATTTGGATTTAACAATTTAGAATCTATAAGATTAATGAATTAATATAATAATAATTATTATTAAATAATATAATTAATCTAATAATTTAGATTAATTTAGATTTCACACAATGTGCATCCCGGCGCGACCATTGGCGAATTAGAGTGCACCAAGTTTGAAGTTGTTTGACCAAAGACAAAATCAGGTCAAACAATTGTTGAATTCAGATGAACATTGTGTGAAATCGAGCGGGAAAACCTATAGTATCCAACTTGTCTTGTTTTGACAAGAACCATATCTAATTGCCCAGATTAAAATTTAATATTAAAAATTGTGATGAGACTTATATTTTTATTCACAAATTTGGATTAACAATTTAAAATCTATAAGATTAATAAATTAATCTAATAATAATTTTAGCTTAATAAATTAATCTAAATGATTGCCATTTTTGACCTAAATGTAATGAGTATATCATTTCTTGCATTCAAAAAATGAAAATAATCCAAAAGTTAACAATACTCCAAAATAATGGTTTTTGATTATAAGGGACCGTGAAAGTGAGGGGGGCTTGATGCCAAAAAGGGGGGGGGGGGGCCTTGAAAAAAATTACCACAAATTTTCTGGTAAAAATTGAGTTTACATTCTTTTCTATGGGGTTGACCACTAATTTTTGTCGCAACGACGGTCCCTAAGTCATGAATATGTCAGAAAAGGTGTAACATTGTTGATAAGAAAATACGACAGAATGAGTTATGCAAAAACCTGGACATTACAGTGACTCTGTTGACTTGATTAGTTTAATGTTATTTAAACCCCAACAGGTAGCAAAATACCTCAAAACTAACAATCTTTGTTACACAAAGAAATGTTTTTTTACTCATACTCCTGTTACAGATGAACAGATACTTAAAAGTAACTTACAAGAATTACAAGATACTTTGTTTGAAAAAAAACTTGAAACAGATATTTCATTTGAGACAACTTAAGGGGCCTGTCAACCCTTCATTTTTTGAAATATTTTATGCTCTGTAACTCAGCAATGGATGATTAAATCCAAATAAAAGTACATATTTCTAGAAGCGGATTTGCATACTGAACTTGATGGCGAGGTCATTTTTTGGACCAAAATGTGTCAATTTGGCCCTATGTTTTTTTGGCCCAAAATTTTACGGGAAAGCTAACTAAATTTTGCTTTGGTGAAATTTCGAACCATTTTACTTTTTAGAATCTAGAAAGCAAAAACTAGGAACACTTTTCTTAAATTTTAAATTTTTTTTCTTAGTTTTTGAGATATTGTCAAAAATCCCACTGCTACCACAAATTTTGGTGTCAGCAGTGGGATTTTGACCTATTTTTGGCAATATTTTAAAAATGAAGAAGAAAATCAAAAATTTGAAAAAACGTTTATTGAGGATAGTGGCGTCATCAGTGTCATCTCAGGTTGCCAGTCAGTAACTTATCACCAATCAGTCATCAAGTGACCAAGGTCCCTGTCAAGGATTGAAATATATCGAGTAAGTGCTATTCTTGGATTTGTATTCTAGAACTCTTTCAAACCAGGCCATCATTGATTTATGAACAATCCTGATGAATTTAATACAGAATATGAATAATGCTCTTGGTTCAATCTAACCATGGAGGTATTATACTAATTAGTATAATACCTCCATGATCTAACCTGTAGATTTGATCGGTGGTAAACTCTGTCGTGGAACGTTTTATCTGTTGCTCACCAAGAACTACCAAGAATAATCGTATCGAGGACGCATCTTTTAAAGTATCTGTGATATATGATCATGTCTTGTGTTCAAAAACAATGAAGGACCCTTTACCCTTTCGAGTACCACAGGCCTTCTGATGTCACACAAATTTGAAGCTTCGATCGTTTTTTGAGGAAACAATAGGCTTTAAAAGAAGGTATATCGACAAATCACATACTGACGTGCTAATGTGACATCAGCTTAGGGAATAATTGATTAATTAAACAATAATTAGCAAATAATAAATATCATATAGTGATGTACATTTAGATACATATTCATTTGTGTCTTGAGATCGCTTGAGTTCTACCGTCAGATGTTCCTTTAAGACATTGTGCGCGGAAAGATACAACTTACAAATAAAAAAAGGCAGCTTGCTATATTAGAACCCATCAATGTCTATAAGTACAGAAATCACCATTAAATGCAGAATAGAAGGGAATCATACTAGAAATCGAACACGTTGAGGATTTGATCACGCAATATCAGACCTTTTACTGCAATCGCGTCGGATGTGATCGTTGTTTAACAGATTCATCAGTAGACACATTTACTTTTAACCAAAGAACTTTCAAAGAAGAAACTTTACTTAAACACTGACGTGTGTTTTGTTAAAGGCTTATGGGTTCAAATCACTTTTTGGACTCTTGAGTATTGTCTGCTCGTAGCTAACGTGGTAAAACAGCACGGATAAGGCTGCTTATTCGTATCACCTGCTTGTACAAGAACTTTGCCTGCAGCAACTGTTTAACATGATGTTACAATAAGCACGGACATGGCAACACCTGCCGCATCGGATGTGATCGTCGTTTAACAGATTCATCAGTAGACACCTTCTTTTAATTTTACCAAAGAAGAAACTTGACTAAAACACTGACGTGTGTTTCATGTTGTGACAACCGTTTACAAATTTGCATAATTAATTACAGTTTTTAATAGAATTGTGTCTGTTGCAGCTAGCAATGAGCCATTTGAACTTGAAAACTGACATGCATAAGCCACTACCTGTAAGCGCTCCTCTTGCTGTGAAAAGAATGGGTATGTATGGTACATTACCAGAGGACTATTTTATCTTAATGGGTCGTAAAGAAAATCCAGTTTTAAATGGAACTGCAACATCGCTAAAATCGAATAGGAAAAACGACAGCAAGATTTTAAAAGATAGACCATCTTACATGCAGCCAACTCAAACATCCAGAAGAAAAGATCTTGGTATAGCTTACTTAAAAAGACCAGCAGCTCGTAAGATCGTGATCCAACCAGAGACAGTCATCAAATTGTTTGGACCACCAGTATCATTGCCTGCAGTGCAAAATGAGACGAAACGACAGGTTAAACAGGCTGAACGAAGATATATGTCTGATGGAAGGAAAATTGCCAAGCAGAGACAAGTTACAGACAAGGAGATGCAACAAATCCGGTCTACTTGTCGGTATGTGAGGAGGAAGGGCAGCTCCGTGGATCCGCCTTGGAATTATAAGATGGCCCAGTATGGGTTTAAAGCATGAACAATTAAAACTTTAACTTATGTGCAGATTGTAAAAAAAGATACCGTATATAATTATGATAATAAATAATGAAGACTTTCTTATATTTTTTCGACGATTTTAAGATACTAATAACTGAAACGGAGTATAAGGAGATGGACTTTAACATTTTAGAAGATTCGAAGAAAGATTCGACATTATTAATAATACAGGAGTATGAAAATATTCCGATGTTTTGTTCTATTATCAGGGATGATTATATTTTTAATTTAATAGATTGACTTTGAATCATTTGGTGCTATATCTTGCAATGTCACCAATCGCTTTGAATCATTTGATGCTATCGCATCTTGTAATGTCGTCAATTGTTTTGAATCATTTGGTTCAGAAGAAAAAAGAAGAAAAGATCTTGGTTTTGCTTACTTGAAAAGACCAGGAGCACGTAAAATCGTGATCCAACCAGAGACAGACATTAAATTGTTTGGACCACCAGTATCATTGCCAGCAGTGCAGAATGAGACGAAACGACAGGTTAAACAGGCTGAACGAAGATATATGTCTGATGGGAGGAAAATTGCCAGGCAGAGACAAGTTACAGACAAGGAGATGCAACAAATCCGTTCTACTTGTCGGTATGTGAGGAGGAAGGGCAGCTCCGTGGATCCGCCTTGGAATTATAAGATGGCCCAGTATGGGTTTAAAATTAAAACATGTAACTTGTGTGCAGATTGTAAAAAAGATTATGATAATTAACTAATGAAGACTTTCTCATATTTTTTCGACGATTTCAAGCTATCTAAAACGGAGTACAAGGAGATGGATTTTGATATTTTTGAAGATTGGACATGTTGGAAGAAACATCGATTCGGCATTATTAATAATACAGTAGTATGACAATATTCCGATGTATTGCTCTATTTTCAGGGATGATTATATTACAGTTTTTAACAGAATTATTAATTTAGATTTAGATTCAGATATACCGTTTGCATAACATAGAAACAGGCCATCGCCAAATGGTGGGAACAAACAACACACACACAAAAAACACCCCGAGAAACATTGCCCAGTGAATCTAAACTAAAGTTATTAAGAAGAGAAGGGATTGTTTAAGGACTTCAGAAGAGCAACAACTTACCGAATTATTATTATGTCTTTGATAATAAGAGCTGGATTTTGTGTTTTTAAAATGAACACAGCTAGGGACACGTCAATTGGTGAAATTCTATATGATATGGTATTCATAATGATGAATAATTTGACAAAACGCTAGAATATTTGCGTTGATCGATAGTATATATACATGATATAAGGAACTGATTTCTTAACTCGGAAAAATGTAAAGCAGCATGCATCTTAAAAATTGCATTTTATCATTACAATGATGGCTTCAGTCTATTTATATTTCACAAGTATCTTGCATTTGCAATTTATACTGGTCTCAGATTTACTATTACTTGGTTCTTTACATTTTCGTCGTTAAAAATGTGTAAAACAATTGGTGGCATTTGAAACATTTAATTTTTGTAACATTGCCAATGGGGTTGAATCATATGGTACCATCTAATATTGCTATGGCGATATTGGCCTTTAAGCAATTTTTGTTTTCACACTTTGCAATGTCACTAATTTCTCACTAACATTTGATGGTATCGCCTTTTGTAGTGTCTTAATTGTCATGATTGTTTTGAATCATTTGTTGCCATCGCATCTGGCAATGTCACCAATTTCTTTGAAACATTTGGTGCTATATCACCAATTTATAAATTCAAGGCATTTCATTGGTTTATTGCCGTTTGATAGTTTATACCATCACTCAACCACTTTTGGACGATACTGAAGTTATCAATATTTTGAGGTTAATGAATTTATAAATGAGTGATATAAAACAAATATTAACTGCCTTAAATTTGTGTGATGGTAGAAATACCATCACTAAAGATGTATTGTCCCACCGGCTCTTGAAACATGTGAAATGGAACAATTCATCTTTCACTTCGTGATGATATTTCTACCATCACACTCATAGTCAGTTAATATTTAATTTTGAATATATACGTCATCAATTGCTTTGACACATTTTGTGCAATCGCACCTTGCAATGCCACCAATTGCTTTGAATTGAATTATTGTGGTGCTATCGCATCTTGTAATGTCACCAATTGCTTTGAAACCTGTTTGTGTCATCGCATCTTGCAATGTCACCAATTGCTTTGAAACATTTGGTGCCATCGAATCCCGGGATCGAATCTTGTATTGTCACCAATTGCTTTGAAAGATTTGGTGCTATCGCATCTTGCAATGTCACCGGCAATTGCTTTGACTCATTTGGTGCCATCGAATCTTGTAATGTCACCAATTGCTTTGAATCATTTGGTGCCATCGCATCTTGCAATGTCATCAATTGCTTTGAATCATTTGGTGCCATCGCATCTTGCAATGTCACCAATTGCTTTGAATCATTTGGTGCCATCGCATCTTGCAATGTCATCAATTGCTTTGAATCATTTGGTGCTATCGCATCTTGCAATGTCTGGCACCAATTGTTTTGAATTTTGAATCAAAAATTTGGTGCTATCACATGTTAATACAATGTCGTCAATTGATTTTAATTTTTAATGGTTTGCGTATTTTGCTACTTTACGCAAACTTGATGATTGGCAACATTCATAGATACATGAGCTAACAATATTCATTTATTTCCCCGTAATTTGTAAAGTTCACTTTTGGGGGCTGTCATTTTCTTCAGAAGGTCAGTCCCAAATATCATAGGATCATAGTTTTTGTGACTTGGAAACAGGGGGTATAAAATTATTTCATTGAAATTAGGGGGGAACAAATTCATAAAGGCGCTGCGGGTGTGAAAAAAATGTAAGGGATGCGTAAGATTTTGGTCATATTTTCTAAAAAAATGTCCACACCTGAGGAGGGCATACCTTCAGAATTCCGCAAATTTGTTGCCGTAGAACTGAATCAAA
The DNA here is from genome assembly GCA_000969725.1 of Ophiothrix spiculata. NCBI lineage: Eukaryota > Metazoa > Echinodermata > Ophiuroidea > Amphilepidida > Ophiotrichidae > Ophiothrix > Ophiothrix spiculata. Next base: position 21,143 of record JXSR01S022177.1, on the reverse strand, counting down.
ATACAGTCATAACCCATTGCTTCTGCTACATACAATGTAAAGCGTTAAAGTAGCATAGGTAAACTAAAAGGTTTTGATTAATTTCTCATTCCTGTAACATAACACAATAATAAAGTAGCAATAAAATGTTAGTATTACATAACTAAGTTTGCGTGAAATTTGAACGACACAACTAATTTTACGTCATCACAAAATTCTATCGCTACTCCCGTCACTTGCCGTCCAGGTGTCGTTGAAGGTCGTTACCATCCGCCAGCAACTCTTGATTACCCGTTACCTTTCGTCGTCGACGACAGGTCGTCACAGTATAAACTCACCCTTATGTTTAGCTAAACGCCCACTGCCTGCATGATTTAAAGACAGACTCACACTTTGACGACTTTGTGACGACTCGATGGAAGGTAACGAACTTAAAAGTTAAATCAAGATTTGTTGACGGACGGTAACGACCTTCATAGATATATGACTTCAATAAAAAAAAATACAAGAAGCGGTGGTGCTTGTTTACTGGTAAAGAGTGAAGAAAATATTCCATCAGATAGGTCTTGAGCCAGGTAAGCATCCTACAAACAGAGTCAGAGACTTTTTTCATCGAAATTAAGCGACCAAGAGCGAAAATGTTATCTTTGGTATTACATATAGATCTCCTGATCAATAAATTTGCAGAAAATATATTCGATCAAAATTACTCAAAAAAAAACCAAACAAAAAAAACAACTTATCTTCCTGAGGGGAGATTTTAATATCAATTTATTGAACCACGATAGCTAGCGCCCAGTGCTGATTTTATTGATGTATTAAATTAATTTCCTTTATATCCAAGTACTACCATCGAGCTATTGTTAGTATAATAGCTCGATGGTACTACTAAGCCAACCAGATATGCAATGGTAGGCGGAGTGTAGGAAGTGTGATTGGATATGGAAAATTTGACTGAAAGGAGCGCCTGGCTACAGAGTAGTTCTGTAGCCATGGCGCGTAAGTTCAAGGGTATTAAGAATATGGTTTGTAGTCAATAATGCTTGGGTCCTAGAGTCTGTGTGAGCGGACCGTGAGGTTGAGGGCAGGTAAATGTGAGAGATACCATATGTGACCTCCTAGATAGTTGGGTCCCTGATGGTCGAAGTTGGTAGGTTGGTGAATAATCGTTCTTTGTTTGCACAGGTATTCAGCTGATGGTATTTTTTTTGGTCCAAAAATAGATTGAGTAAAACTCTGTGCAATAACACAATATTTTTGTCAAGTGTTTGATAATGACCGTTAGTACTCATCCCCAACGTTATGAATGAGAAATTTTGCGAGTTATGTTTGAAGAAATTGGAAATGTATCTTCTAAACTCGAAATGTGACGCTAATATAGGGTATTGGCATTCATTGTGACCAAAACAGGGTTCGAAATGCGAAATAACGGATACATTCCACAGTAAATAATTGTTTTGGTATTAATAAATATTTACACCAAATAACATGTGTTAATATTGTTTTTGGTGTGGAAGGCAATTACCAAAACATGGTTTGAACGTCAATCATTGTGAAAGTGTCAAAGTTTAGTGGAAAGCGAAAATCACACTCTTAAAAATGTTGATGGAAATGAGGCTCAAATGACAAAGTGGGAGTACGTTTGGTTAAATTTTGACCTGTTGGGTTGGGTTCAAGAATTTTGATGTTGACATTGATTGAATTCAGGATAATGTGAAATGTGAATTGCAATGGCTGAAGTTGTTGAATGACCTTGAACACCCAAAGGAGTAGGGCATGCCATTTTTTAACTTTATGACCG
>JXSR01S022177.1:0-17803 GCA_000969725.1 Ophiothrix spiculata | reverse complement strand
ATAGGTTATCTACATTCATGTGCGGATATATTCAGCGGATGATCTCTTCTGACCGAGATATTTCGAGTTTCATCCGTACCCAAATTCAGCTTTACCTATGCGAAATCTGAAATTGGCTACCCGCTTACGAAATTTGCCGTGCTGCGCACATTGACCTACCGGTGGGGTGATGGCGTCTAGTATAACTCATAAAACGGCAACATTAATAGATAACATTTAAGTGACCATTTGCAATGTACCCATTTTCATTTTGACTAATTTGTCTGTGTACCAGAAAGTAGAACTTAGTCCTTATGTAAAAATACGAGAATACCATGATCAAAATATTTACAAATTTAAAGATCGGCTAAGTAATGTTGACTGGGATGTCATGGTTCGAATTACTCTAACATAATTGCAGTTTCATTGCTGAATTCCAAAATCTGTACGAAGAGTGTTTCCCCATAATAATGGTAAAAAACGTTCGCATAAATTCAAAACAAGATCACCTTGGATCACTTTACTCAAAAATATTAGAAGAAAGAAGTCCGTTATGAAACATACAGAACATAATATTCTCAAATTCAAAATTCAAGACACAATTTAAGTAGTTTATTAAGACTAAACAAAATTACTTTTGAACTATACTTCAAAGGGAAAGAAACAATTAAGAACACTTAGTAAATACTAAATTAACTTAAAAACAAATAATATTTTGAAAGATATCGTATTATTAGTCTCACGGATGTCTTCAGAAATACAAATCCGCTCGACGCTTTTTAAAGTTATAACTGGTTTATTAGTTATCTTTCTTATTGGAGTCAATATGTGTCTTATAACAAAGTAGATTCATTTTATGAACAAATTACTTGCGGTGTTCCTTAGGGTTCGATCTTCGGACCATTGCTCTTCATAATTTACATGAATGATGTTTGTTCAACATCAAATTTGCTTAAATTTATTTTTGCTCACGATAAAAGCGTAGGTATACTACTAAATTAGTGATATTGATGCACTGTAAGTGTTAACAGGGAATACAAGACGTGAATGACAAATTATTACATCTATAAATGCTTCTAAAACAAATTTAATGATCATGGAAACATCCCATTAGATCAAGCATTGCAAAACAGACAAACAAATAATCTTATTTCTTGGGATTAACATTGGTGAACATTTGACAAGGAAACCTCAAATTAACAATATTTGTAAAGTTTGTTCTAGAAAATTAATATTGTTGTTAGTTAAGCACTTGTTACTTAAAACAGTACTATATAAACTATGTTGTACTTTGACTTAATTCATTAATTTCTTAAAAGGTTTATTGACATAAATTGAAATAGCAGAATAAAATCTGAATTACATCAACTAAAAGATATATATACATATACATTTAAATGTTTAAAGATCAAGTAAACACCGAACATAACATATTACATCAAAACACCGCTCAAACATCATTTCAAAACTTACAGCATGAGGAAACTTTAGTTTCAAATATGTACCTGCAATAACAATTTGATAATGCACCAGAATATTGCACAAAACAATTAGCTGATTAGTGATGAGTCTTATTCCACATGCCAGCCATGTATACAAGAGGGCTGTTCTTACATCTGCTTGTTTTGACCCTGGGAATGGTAAGTCTATTGGAGTTTCTAGATTTCGATGTGCACAGAACTTCTTTTCGGTGGTACCCAAGCTCTAAACTGCTCAGAATTCATAAGAGATTCAATAAAATTCAAACACAATTGATCCCTTCTATCATTCAGTGACACCAGCCCACATTGTTCACGAGCTTGGTCATAAGAAACATACTGCTTCCCCATGATGATCTTGCACACTCTCTTCTGGATCCTTTCCAAGGCACACAATTCGTTGACTGTGAGACCTGAGTGCCAAATGGGAGCAGCATATTCTGCTAAAGGTCTAACAAAACCCGTGAAGATTGTGAGAAGATCATCCTGTGGTAGATTTAAACGTTTCAGTAACTTAAGCATGTACAGTCTGCTATTTGCTTTTTTGAGCATCTGTGAAACATGTGCCTCCCATTTTAAGTCAGCACTAACATTAACACCAAGATTTTTTGCCACCTGGACCTCTTGAAGAGGAACGTTAGAGATTGTAAGAGGTGGGTCCTCGGGGTTTTTCATGAGGAAAGACACTTTCATAATTTGTGGCACACTTTTGGGATTCAGTTTCATATTGTTAACAGCCGCCCATTCTTCAAAATTACAAAGATGTTCTTGCATAACGAGTTCTATAACGGATGACTGCGAAGCAGAACTGGCTTCAACAAGAGTTAAATCATCCACATATTTTAAAGTAACAAATGGGGTATCACCATGATCACTAGCAGGGTCGTATCTTACTCTGGGGAGTACCTCAGGAATGTGTTACTAAACATGCTAAACTATTTAAATTGCAGAAGAGATCGTTAAGCCATATAAAACCACTTTTTACCAATTTAATATCTTAAATATTTTTGATCTCCATAAAGAAAAAACTTGGCATATTCATGTATATGTATATACACAGTTTGTTAAATTGTTACCAAAATCATTATAATCTCTTAGAAAATCTAGAAAGCATTCATCATTGTTCATGACTATAACACAAGAAATAAGAAAAACTATCTTGATATTCACAAATCAAAACCAGTTAGAGACAAATTGGTCAAAATTATGGAACTCATATACCACGTTATTTAAGAATGGCTACAACATCTATGGGCTACAAGTGTCAAAATGTTAGCCAGTCAGAGAGGTTTTCAATACTGCGCATTCACATGGATAACAATTATGAAATGCTGTATATTCATTATGTTCTTTTTCCGTTTACTTTTTAAAATTTGCATCATTGCCACGCGATCCGAGCTTACCTCATTGCTAAATAAAAAAAGCCCCAGACTCCTTCCAGGGGTTTTGTTTTGTGAAGAAAATAACTGATCAAATCATCATATTCCAAGAAATCTGTTGAGCTAATGCTGGAGAAAAAAAATAAACAAAACAAAACAAAAGTCAAAAAGGGTCACTTGGGTCCGTATGCACAAAACTGGAATAAAGTTAGTCCCGGACTAAGAGAAATCGATTTCCTTTCTCGATTTCCTCAAAATAACACATCTTTTGGGAATCTGTGATAATTAATGTCCTTGCTTTAAGATCTATGGTGTATAATTCCCGGGGGGCACTCTAGAACTTTGAAAGTGGTAGGTATGAGTCAGGCGCGGAGCGCCAAAATGGGGTCAGGTAAACTCGGATTTTCTGTACTGAAAATGGACCTTTGAAACCAATTTTGCTAGTGGGAGGTCTAGTGAACTGAAATTTTGGCCAAAAATAGCCTCCTGAGCTTAACATTTTCGCAATTTTTGCAGTTATAGAGCTAAAATTTTGCAGTTTTTCTCAAAAACAGGGTCAAAAGAACTGCTGAAAATGGGGATCTAGTGAGCGACCTGGCGGCCTGAAAAAGGGGGTCTTGACCGCCAGACATATATATATATCCTGCCCACATATGTGAGTATCCCCCTGGGTGCATTTTGTATAATTTACCATTTTGTCTGTTTTGGAACATATGTAAGTTTTTCAAAAAGAACAAACATTAGTTTAGTCCTGGACTAGCTAAGTTAGCATGGTTAGTACCAGACTAAACCATTTTCTTTGTTCTGAAATAATTATAAAGTTCTGAAACAGACAAAGTAATAAAATACTGAAAATTTTAATAAATCTTTAAACTAGAACTTAAATTATCGCTAGCCTTCTCTAAAACTGTGTTATTTTTCAAATTTTTTAAATTTTACTTAGTTTTGTGCATATGGACCGAAATGTGTCTACCATGGAAATAGAAGGTCTTATGAACTCTCCTTGTAACGCTGAAGGCCGAGGCTTAAGTACTTTTGATTCTCACATATCTATCTTTGCAAAAATTAATAGAATCTGATCAAATTATTTAAGTCCACGATGATCCATCTTTTACTTACGGAAGACTAAACAAGGATTAAAGTAGGGAATGTTTTATAAGTACTATTTATTCTAGGGGTATAGTGTTATGCTGGGTGGTCTCCAGAGGGTATCATGAGAAAAATATCAGCTTTCAATGTTTCATATAATGGTATCAACTTGCCTTATTTGAGACTGAGTGGGGCGGGTCCAAAAAGTGAGGACGTACAGTGTACAGAACTGAAAATTTTGTAACATTTTGGGCTTCATTGATTCATACTAATGATGAACTGAACTTGTGGCTACATTTCAGCGCAGAGATTCAGTAGACTAAAATATCTCTGAAGTGTGGGCCTAAAGAATTGAATTGTGCCATAAAATGGATCTAAAGAACCACAGGAAAGGTGACTTTCCACCGGTCTCACGTAGCCCGGCTGTTCCCATGGGTAGCACCCCATGGCTATTCACTTATGACCAAAACGGGGATCAAATTGAATAATTTTTGTCTCAGTACAATGGTCAGTGATGGTATTGTTATCTGTTATCCCGGTCTTTTAATTATCTTCATTATATTTTGACCCCCGTTGTTTTATGTTATTTTCATAAGGTGTATTTGTTTGAATTAAGCAACTCTCTCAGGACTTTTGATTAATAAATATAATAATAATAAATAATACTTATTAAAACTTTTAATTTTGATCAACAATAGCCGGTATGGCGAGGTCAACATGTATTATATTATTCATGCTCTATTGATCACCCGTTATTGATAAGTGAAACACTAACACTCGTGGCACTACCATTAACGATTATACACGGCACAGGAAGTGCGGTTGGCATTGGTGTCAGCATAAAGTATTATTCTTGTGTCTATGGTATATTAAACTTGTCAAATCTTATCACAGTATTTATGCATTCTGTTGTCGTATGACAGTATGTAGATTCTACGACCCGTGTTACTATAATTAGTAAAACATGGAAGAAGTTTTATGAACACCAACTACAGAAGAAAAAATGATACCAACATAAGTTACTTAGATTGGAAGTTTGCTTAATGAACATATTAGGTAAGTCTGTGCACTGTATCTGTGTGTAATCATCGGTCTCTATGTAATTGTTTGTACATGGTTTAATACACCGGGGAATTTACATTACAATGGTATATCCGACTCTACTCCCGGATAAAAGTACTTTCTATTTGTCATGTAAGTTGAACCTGAAATAAAAATGCATCTTAATTTAATTGTAATTAATGATGCCTCATATCGAGCGTAGATTTGATTCCTCCTATAAGAGTAAGATGGATAGCTAAATGTTTACACAATTTACCAATCGCCTATAGATATATAATTTTTGCATTAGCTCATTACTAAATAAATGGTTCGATCAAATGATCAGGGAGTAGTTCGATAAACGACATCAACAATGATTTAGGGTACACGGATCGAATTCAAGATATATGAGAACATCAGGTCTAAAATAAGTTTAATATAGTCTATTGTTTCGATTGTTAGGGAGGTTAGAATGTTCAATTTGAGCTAATTCGCAAGAGTTTTCTAAGTTAAGATTCGACCAGCGCATCCTGATTTTAGAATTCTATGTTGGTGGCTAGATCAGAAATGTATCCCTACCCATATCAGGTACTCGGTACTCTCTACTTTGGGACTAGTTTGTGCCACTGAATCCGTTAATCGATTCCAGTTTTAGTGGAACTATACAGGATTCTGAATTAGTCGATCGATAGTTCGAGCCCGCTATACCAACGAGATACATGCTTAAAGTGAGAGACATGAAATCTCGATTGTTTTCAATGCATTTTTTGATATATATAATGCAGTTTTTGATATATATAATTATATGAAGAGTAACATTAAACATTGGAAAGCAAAAGTGGTGTGAGTGTTTTTGACCAAAATCCGTATTGTTATCAACATTATTAAGGAAATGATTATTGCTGATATAAAGTTGACAGTAGATGCCATGATTAATACCACTCGGGGAATATTCCAGAAACAAAGCATGTACTCAGTATAGTAAAAACACACGCAAGTAAAAACAAATGATTAATTGAAAAATCAAGCTTTTGATTTGTGTTTGCACAGTTCCCAGATTATATTTGAATAGTTGCATGACCTTTGGACAGAATAACTCAGTGGAAGTCAACCAGGAAGCCGTTATGATGTTTTAATTATCTACAGTATAAATTAATGATTTTTTTCTTCTTTCGTAGCTTGCAAAATACATATGCAACATGATGATTATAGAGAGAAGAAAGATGACCAAATTATGACGCATTGATCGGGAAATTTGGATGCATTGATTGATCGATTGAGTTCGATTAAAATCAACCAGCGTTGACACTGTCAAGTAAAAAAAAGAAGTAAGAAGCGCTTGCTTAAAATAAAAAAATAAATGGATGGTGACCCGGGGATGATGGTTATCAAGAAGGAATGGTAGCTGAGATCATGTAGTCATCAATGTAGACCAGGGCTAGGCCAGACTGATCTATAAGACGCACAATTGGATTGGAGACGCAGTGTTGCGTCTTCATTATCCTGGGATCATTGGCGACCAGGGCTAGGCCAGACTGATCTATAAGACGCACGATTGGATTGGAGACGCAGTGTTGCGTCTCCATTATCCTGTGATTCACTGGCATGGCGGAGACATCTAAGTGTAGGAGCAACCGAAGAGCGTCCATAGGATGGGTGATATCTGTGCTAGCTATCTTGATGGTATTTATCTATTATGGAGGCCAGCCACATTTAACAGGTAAGGAAGGAGGGACTCTATAGCATAATCTTAAAAGTAATTTTAAACGTATGTCTGTCATTATCGTATATAATAACTAAAAAGGATAGCAACTGCATTTGCTTACGGTTTGAACGGTTCGGTGTGCAAACACAAATAAATAGGGCCCTGGGCCCATATTCATGAAACACCACTAACTCTAGTTGGCTGCTAGCCTATTGTATACCTGTCAAAATTTGACAGGTATACACAGATAACCAACCTACTCTCGTCCGAATTGTGAAAACAAATCGTAGTGTGGTGACTTTGTAAGGACCACATCCCAATAAAACAGATTAAAGGAGCATGGTCTGATTGGTTCAACTTTTTGCCAAACTTTTTGAGATTTTGGTACCAAAATATTGCTCATGTTTTTCTCAGAACCTCTGTGAAATTTCTCAACTTAGTTATGTTCCATTTTGGAAATATATGTGAAAATGTGTTTAATTATGGTAACCATAATTAATTTTACACAGTGGCGAATTATAGGCAGCTCCAAAACACAAAATTGGCCATAAAATGAAAAGGGCTTGACCAATTCAGCTGGAATTTGGAACTTAACCACTTTAGTGGTCATCTTTCAAATGACACTGGAAACAAAATTTTGAAAAATCGGACCAAGCTCCTTTACCAATTCACTCATGATTCATGATCCAATATTTTACACTGCATGCATTTACACTTCCGCATAGCAAAATCTAACAAAAGCCATTTTCTAAAACATTCAAGTTTTAAAACTATATACTTAAAATCAAATGAAATAAAATAATAATTGCAAATTGTTATGAATTCATGGATGAGATTTGTCCAGAGATAGCTAAACATTGTAACCCGTATCCCATTCATGAGTTTGAAAATCATTTCGGTTAGAGAAATATCATATTGAATTAAAGAATATTGAAATTGAAAATAAGAGTTCTCTTGTAAATTTACCGAATTGAAGAAACGTTTTTATTACAATTTTTACAACCCTTAATTTGTTAACTGTGTAATAACATCTGATATCCATAGCGACTATTCTTTCATTATTTCAGCAAATTTCACATCATCCATTGTTAATGAACCATTGTGAATTTTCGATTTCTATAGAGCTGGTAGTCCAAAATAGATCCATTACGATACTTCGCTACCTATTGTTCATTTTAACTCATCGATTCTTTCAAGCAGTGCTTTCAAGTTACCTTTCAACGATAATGCATTTTAATGCATGCCAAAAATACAACACTTTTAGTTATTTAGGTACAGCATTCTCAAAATTGTGCATAAAAATGATTAAACGATGAAAGAAAGCAAATTTATGTATGTGATGAAGGATGAAGTTGCGATGATGACCTAAGAGTTCTAGATTTACTAAAAGAAAAATAATCAGTCTTCATCTACAAAGGACGAGAAAGTTTTGACAAAAAGAAATGCATACTTTGAAAGTTATGACAAAAAGAAATGTATACTTTGACGATGTTGTTATCTTTGTACATTAAAATTTATCAAAACAATTTACCAACAATTGTACTTTCATTTACCAATAATTGTATTCAACGCATTTCCGAGAGAGAAAATCTAACATTATAGAAGTGGTTTTTAATGTAAAATAGAGGAATAATAGCACTAAATTCAACGCGTTTTTAATAGGTGTACTAACTGAAGATGTTTCTTCCGAGAAGCAGTTGCTTTCGACTGCGGGATAATGGTTTTTCGTATTTTGTAAAAATTCAAAACTATCTCGCTCTGGTTTACGTTCAGCTAATCTCAATCTTCTGCATGAACCTAGATCACATAACTCTTTTGGTGACCGGTCTTTTCATCATTGCGGTCCGAGGCTGTGGAACAATCTACCAATTCACGTCAGACTTTCCAATTCATTGTCCAGCTTCAAAACTGCTCTTAAAACACATCTGTTCACTGTAGCTTATTCAAATACTGTAATATCATTTTTGCTGTAGAGTATGTAGTTGTAAGATGTTTTTGCTATCTTTTTGCCTGTTTTAGCGCAGCGAGCGGCTTCTTTGACGGATACTTGCGCTTTATAAATTCCCATTATTATTATTATTATTGTATGCACCTGTTTTACGTATGCAATTTTCAACGTTTGATTAATCACGCACTGCATCGCTGCGTTAAACGAGTACATACGTGTACAGTTAATGCTGAAGCAGATGTACGATCAAAGATACCGAATTTTATTTAAAAAAAGGATGTTTTTGTAATTTTCTTTAAAAAGTAATACAACTACCATATTTTTTAAATTTCAGTATTGTATTTTGAAGTACGCCAAAAAGCTAAAACATATGTGAAATTATTTAAAAAAATGGAGCATTTACTATTTTACAAACACAAAGTCATATAGATGTATACCGACGAATAGCGATTTTCCAAACAGGTGTTATTATGATATAAAACAAAATACATTTGTATTAAAGTAAGTACCAAACATTTTGTTTCTTGTCAGCTGCCCGTGGTCGTGGTTTAGTGAGTACCTACGAAAGTGACATCAGAAGCGGCATACCGGATCACTCTTTACCGCAAGGCAATGTAAGCGGAATATTAATTGGGGCAAACTACACGAGAGCTTGGAATGTACATCCATGTACATCGATGTACATTCCTGGAGTAGAGATTGTGTCTACGCGTCAGATGTGGATTCACGCTGCGTATTCAACTGCGCGTATGTGTTTGTGCCTACGCGTTATACCTACGCGTACTATCAAGTCGCATGTTTACGCCCACGCACACGCAGTGTGTGAGGCACACGAACGTATCGAGTGGAATGTACATGGATGTACATTCCAGGAATCTACATGGATGTACATTCCGAGCCCTCGTGTAGTTTTCCCCAGTAGATGCATCGATGACATCAGTAACAAGACGCAGCTGGCGTCTCTAGCTAGACGCTAACGGAGACTCTAAAAGTTGAAAATATTTTAAGGGGGGACAATATGTTACTCAATTTCACGTTTTTGAAAGTTCGTTTTGTACCAATTTTTAAAAAATTGATTAAAGTAAATAATTTTTTGAGAAAATCACAAAAAAAACATTTTTTTGCCATCTTTGGTTTCCAAGCAAGCTGAAAGTAACATTTTTAAATGACTTCTGAATGGGGTTTTTAATTTGATGTTGCAGGTTTTTTTTTATTATTATTATTTTGGAGGGTTTTGGCCAATTTTTTAAATTTCATGCCAAATAAGGTCTTAAAGTCACCTTTTCCATTTTTGGCCATTTGTTGACCTTAAAAATTGGTCAAAATGCTTATAAAGTCAAAAACGCAACATATTCAGAAGCCTTTTTTATTTTTTTATTTTTTGGTTATTTTTATCTTGTTTGGAAGCCCAAATGGTCCAGAATCAACATCTCCACCATGTTCCTAGTAAAAAGTCCTTTCTGGAAATGTATACTTTTGTTAACTTTAAGCGCTTTGTAAGTAAATTGAGTAACGTATTACCCACTAAGATATAGACCAGTACGCATCCCCGTGAGCCACTTAGGCTACATGGGCTTCAGATCCGGATCTGCACAGTGTAAGCGGTCTACGGAGATCTGGATCTCGGAAATGCTCATGGATATGTTCTAGTATAGCCCCTTTCTGTTGTCAGATTTTGTCGTTGCATAGCATCTTCAATCAAGCCAGACGCTAGCTGTTTCTTTCTTGTATGAGCTTACATATGCGTTCATCAAATGTCCATTTCACTTGATTTCACTCCAATGCATACACACATACAATTATAAAGTAGACACTGCATTTAGAGCATTGATTGACATGAATTTATGCATGAATCGTTCATCAAGGCAAATGGAAAGTTCTATGTAGTTGGTGTAATCACAGAGTCTGTGGTGTAATCTGGAAAGGTATAGATTTAATCAGACGAAATAATAACCGTAATCACATACACTTTACGAATAAAGTGTCTGTGACGTAACATACACTACAAATATTTTGAAGAAACCCTGAAATCTATTAGTCACTGTCATGATGGAGTTGATGATGTCAATCTAAAATATTCATCTTCATCATGTTCATGGTTATGTCAGTATCTGGCGACACTATTCTTATCCATCATTCACTGTGTCCAGAGAACTGTTTACCACGTCTATTGAATCATTAAAAATACTGACTCCATCATAACCATCCTTACTAGATCTACTATTTTAGATAGCTTGGTACTTGTACCTTATATGGGCGCGATCTACACCATGTACACGGGACTGTAAAATACAGATGAATGAGCGTCTCCGTAAAAGTCACTTTGCAGTAGACTGTGGCTACACGGGCGTCACGATCCGGATCTGCTGTACAGCACTTTGCGTGCATGTAAGCGGTCTACGGAGATGCGGATCTCAGATCTGCATCTCGGACATGCGCATGCATCTGGATCTGCACTCCCGTGTAGATTTCCCCTGTGGCTACACGGGCTTCAGATCCGAATCTGCAGTACAGTATTTTGCGTACATGCGTACGTGCAAGCGGTCTATAGTATGTAGAGATCTGGATCTCGGAGATGCGCATATATCTGGATTTGCGCTCCGTGTATAGATTGCCCATTATGTTCTTCATTTGAACAAACCTACCAATCGTTTAGCTTGAGCACCACATTTATATTTGTAACACCGCCTTACGATTGCCGTTTTAGTTAACTACTTGAACAAACTAACGCACGAATGTTGACGTGTTCACGCACCTTTCTTTTTTAATTTGCACAGCACCGTGATGAAGATTACGGATTCGGCACAAAATTATATGGCGATACCAATGATGACGAATTCATGCAGAAACAAGCTGCAATACAACGGCAACGGCATGCAACGTTGGAAGCTGCGTGTCGCAAACACAGCATACCTATGAATCAAAGAAACTATATCATCAAACGTCAAAACAGATTTATTGTAGATACTGATCACAGGCTGGTATATTGTTCGGTCGCTAAAATTGCAAGCACAAACTGGCGCCTGGTATTTGAACGCCTGGCGGGGGTTATCAATGACACACAACTAAATCAGAAGAAGATCAACAGGGAATTCAGGAAGCAGTTGCATTATCTCGATGATGTTTCCTTGAGTGAAAGGTTTAGCCTAATGCATCAATCGATCAGCTTTGTATTTGCACGCCACCCATTTTCTAGAATTTTGTCATCGTATAGAAATAAATTAGACCCGGATTCGACTTTTGAAAGAGCATATCATTGGCAATCCCAGCTGGGACAAAATATAATAAACCTATATCGTCACAATATTAATGAACTAAGAAGGCAAGGAGCAGGCGGCGTTCGAAAAAGGGATGGCAGACGGCACGTGGTACCTCCGGGTTACGATTTAAAATTTGAAGAATTTGTAAGATTTCTAGGCGATGAAAACAATAGAGGAGGTGGAACTCGTTTCATCGATAATATACATTGGGTCGATATCAACAGTGTATGCGACCCATGTGCTGTGCAATATGACGTTATTGGTAAACTTGAAACCATAGAGGATGACGCCAAATATATTCTGAAACTAGCCCATGTCGACCATCTTGTGAGTTTTCCCAGCCCTAATATCAGCAGTCCCACGTATAGTTTCCGAGATGATATCTTGACACGGTATCTTAAAGATGTTCCCGCGGAATACCTTTGGGACCTTTACAAGCGCTACTCGATTGATTTTGATCTCTTTGGTTATGATTTACCACCGGTTGTTTTACAGAAACTTCGAAAGATTCATTTACAACCATGACAAAAAATCAATTTCGCCAAATTGCGATCTTTGCATGTATTTTCACCAGTTTGGCGGAAAGTGAAGTTTGCCGCATTTACGACTGGTTCAAGATGAACGAACACAAAATGTTAACCCTAACCCTGGCAGACCAATGTGCATAGAAACCTGGACCACACAGGCAAACAAGCAAGCTATTCAGTTCAAGGCCATACAGCTAAAGACACAAGGTTTGTGTGTGAGTCATGCATGAACTTGAACTTGAACCTGCAAAGAATGTGCTTGTAATCCTACACCATGCAGTTCAGTATACAATGCTGTATCTTTTTATAGAAACTTTGTATTGTCCAGGTGAGTTAGGGTTAATGTTGTAAATCGTGTGCACTCCATCAAGAATATATTCCTGGTTTGTAAGTGGTAAACTGTAATGTAACCTCTGAAGTGACAATTTACTTTCCACACACTACTGTGTATTTTTGTCAAATTTGTCCGTGTTTCGGCTGTGACTTCCAAGTTTTATGTAAATCAATGATGGTGCTACTTTATTATTATACAGTTCATATAATTGTTGCATAAACGTTTGCAAGTTTCTTTTATAATAAACTACATTCATTGACGTTGGCGTCGCGTAATATGATATTTCGTAACTTGTCATCGATTTTTCAGAAATGAAACAAAAAAAGCTTTGTTTTTATAACAAATATTGCATAAGGAACTCGCCCGTTTTGTTGATTTGTATAATAGATCTCAGATTTCTACATTTCAACCTAGTCATTTAGGAACGGGACTATTTACAATCAATAATCAATCAATCACTTGCATAACATGCATACCACATGAAGGAGTCTATTCGTACAGGGGACCCACGGCTTTACGTGACTCTCCGACCACGGAGCAAGTAGAGTAAAGCTTCTTGCCCAAGGGAACAAGGAGACGAAAACCGCCCTAGTACCTTACAGAGATTTCCCTTACAGACGCTATAATACAATGTTAGCTAATGTAATTACACGACTGGGTGATATTGTTATTGATGATGCTATGAATTGATATGTTTACGTAGAACCGCAGTCTTTCTGCTTTTTGATCTTTCAGCTCTGTATGACGAACATGTGGTGACGATTGCGTGGTGAATATTCCACGCATAAAGAGATACTTAATATGAAGTACTATAAATACAAGCTAATACTATATTTTATTTAATAGGGTATATTTAAATTAAAGTTTATTCTAACTCGAACGATGTTCATCGTTCAACGATAAATTCATTCATACATTTGGCTTATCTTGTATAATCAGGTGTTAAGTTTTGGCGCTGAACAATTATATCAAGTGCTAATTGCTCAAGTTCAAAATTCTTAAACTCATTACTCTGCGCAACATTGTGTAGCCACTCCTGATAGCTGCGTGAAATTCTATAACGATGTTTTGGAGGCGACTGTTTTCTTAACTTTATCGGGACAGTATATTGAACAATAAACTTGGTTTTTTCATTTTTCAAAAGCAATGCATGTGAATTCGAAAATAAAAAAACCCTGGTTTATATTTTAAAAAAAGATGAAAAGATTCGGTCGATAAACCTGTTTTTTTCCATGGTGCAAAAAATGATAATTGCTATGGGCTATATTCTTTAAAATCCCTTATCAAATTGATTATGTACATAGGTATAGCCAGTAAGAGTAGCGAGGTTTTTCCACACCGCAATGCATAACAATTAATTATAATTACGCGCCAAGATTTTGCTCAAATTTGACCACTACTCAGATTTAATCGTCGAAATTTCGAGCTATTTTCTTGAACTTGCTGCCCTTGTTGCACATACTGCATGTATCTGTTTTTATCATTCATGATTTATGCTTGTATCAAGCTTCTTCGTGATCTTTAATATGCTTGTATCAAATATCTTCATGATCTTATGCTTGTATCAAGTGTCTTTCGCTGCAAAAAGTTTTAAAAAAGGTCTTTCAGATTAAAAAATGCTATATATCTCGTCACTAGTTAGATTCTTGACCAACCCCGTTTTATTTCATCATTATTTTTTTGGTATCAGTTGTTTACGTTTCAGTAACATACACTTCGAACCCAATTCTAACCAATATATAATCCTAAACTAACAGTACTATAAATAAAAATGACCAAAATTTGGATTTTAAGGCTCAGGAGGACTATAGGCCAAAATTCTGTTTGCCATGATAATCGTCATGTTTTGCCGTTGTTCTTTACCATTGTTTACAGTTTTACACACTGCTTGCATGTATATTTTTGTATCATGTGTTTGTGATTTTGTAATAAAAATATTAATAATAAAAAGAAACAGCTTTCATTTATTATGGTATATATACCACGGAAACTCAAGAAAAGAAATCGAGACTCATTTTGATTTTTGACCACCATGGTAACTTTACAGAATGGCTGTAATCTTGAGCTTGGCAGAGTTAAGGTGCGTTCAGAGTTATGGTTATGGCAAGCCAAATGCTCAAAATATAGAAAATCAAGTTTATCACAGAAAAATCTAGTTTTTCTCAGAAAAAACTAGTTTTTCTCAGAAAAACTAAGTTTATCACTTGATAAACTCAGTTTTTCTGGATAAACCTAGTTTTTCATAGATAAACTCAGTTTTTCTGAGGAAAACTTAGTTTATCTCAGATAAACGAGGTTTTTCACTTGAAAAATTCACACACTTTTCTGATAAACTAGGTTTATCAAGAAAAACTAAGTTTATCAAGTGATAAACTATGTTTTTCTGAGAAAAACTATTTTTTTCTGTGAGAAACTGAGTTTTTCTATATTTTGAGTATTTGGCTTGCCCTATATGGTGCATTCGTAGTCCAGCGATTTCATCACTGCTACATCGCTCGATGCGCAGTCTTTACACACGCTTCGAAAAGTGCGCTTTAAAATGTCAAGACTGCGTATCGAGCGATGTTGCTGCGATGAAATCGCTGGAGTCTGAACGGAGCATTAGACAATTTTAATCGAAAAACATCACTCGACGTCTAATATACCAATACGCAGTCTTTAAAAATGTGACGCGTTACATCAAAAGGTAAATCTTGGGTAAAAAAATCAAAACTGAGTTTTTTGGTATGACTGAAAAGCTTAGCTTGTTTAATCAGCTTTAAAATGATACCCAAATTAAAAGCATCAGACATTCGGTTACCGAATACTCGGGTTTGTCGACAAGTTATATATTTTGATGTAACACGCCACAAATTTTATGCGTATTACTTGTATAACTAACCACGTATGATCAGATGATAGTTATACACTGTACTCTTTATATAGGAAAATACTATTTTCAAGTCTTAAAAGACTGCTATTAGTGGCGAAACTTTATTCAAATGTTTAAAGTATTGAAAACAAGATTTATTTAAATTTGAATACTTTAAATATACGTTAATAACGATTCAAACTGTGTCATAGAGTGGATGATGTGATTTTGGGGTATTTTTATAGTTCCTTTTGAAGATCTTTAATAAAGTTTAAATCTCTGAAAAGTTTCATCAAGCCGATAAAATACAAAGTAAGGTGTGTTTTTTCATTTTAGAGAGCATGCAAGTAGTATGTTATGCACATTTTCACTCAAATGCGGAGGCGGAGGCAAGGAGCAGGAGCAGGATTTCGAATTTTGACGAGGGTGAATTTCAAAAATTCTGCTCCCTGATTGATCAATGTACGCGATGTGGGCGTAGACTAGGTTTATAATAATGGACGACAAACTCCTTAAGAGTGTGGAGTGAGAGTTCAGGAGCAGGGAGTAGTAAATTCCGAATTCAGACCCAGGGGAAAATTCCGAATCGTTTGGAAAATTCCGAAACATATACCTTTTCAAGAAAACTACTGAGGCCCGATTTTAATGGGCTTTTGAAAACCTATATTCTCGTCTTGCCATAGGTACCATTTCTATGCTAAAGCAACTGTCCTCTACATTCAATACACGAGCTAACCCCGCTGGATTATTGAGGGGAACACCCAAAACATGTTATTTGGATTTTATAACAAGGCGGTCCTCTCTGCTCTTTATCCATGGACCATAGGTCATTGTTAAGTTGCTGCATGTGGAATTTGTTTTTTTGTGTAATTTCGCCATGCAGAATCGGCTATAATCATAATTCTCTCCACTTTTTGGACATTATATTCATTATATTTCACATTCGTCACTTAGCATGTTTGATTCCATGATTCATACCAAGTTCTCTCTCAATATCAGCTGTGAAGAAGAACCAAACCATCGGAATCTCTTGCTCTGCCTGGATTAATACGGACAGCGCTACCGTCATCTCATAGTCTTCATAGTCATACACCATCACCTTGCTTGATTCATGGAATGCTTGATTGTAGTGTGATTTGTGCACTGTTTGATGTGAGTGATTATTATTATTCTATCACCTGTATATTATATTAGACTATGGTCACAATAACTCGCACGAACAGTTACGAGCCGTGTTAAGTCCGTTTAAAAGAACCACGAGCAGCGAGCAGATAGCGCGTCGCGTGATCCTATTAGATGGACTTAACACTGTTCGTAACTGTTTCGTACGACGTATTGTGACCATAGTCTTAATGCTTAACCCTCGTTTGACCAAGGGGAGAAACCACCACCCCATGCCAAATTTGCATAAAGAAAAACGCAAAATCATCTGACCCGGGCATCTAGGGACACGCTTTGGTGGTCAATTTCATGAATCCAAAATCGTGGTTTCCCAAAGTTTGAGGTAGGGTAAACAGGGAACTTCCAAGGGTAAGGAGGATGGTTGCCCCTACCCATAGACTTATATCAAAGAACCCATTCATCATTGGTCATTTTCTTGTTTTATAACGACATTTTAGAATTTTATGATTTTTGATCATTTTCAAGTTTGCTAACGTTTTTCAAAATTACAGGGAGGGGTAAACGTGTAATAGAATAGGGCTTTTCCATGTTCGACAGACTTTTTAACACAGTTATGCTGCTTTCATACTTATTGTCGCTTTGCAGCTTTGTAGCTTTGCAGCTCTGTCGCTTGCTTCCTTTCACACGTTTGCAGCTTTGCAGTTTTGTCGCTTTTCAGATTTGCCGCTTCATGTCGCTCTGAAAGTTGAATTCATTTTCAACTCAAAAATTCTTGTCGTGCGACAAAATTTTGCCGATATCGATTATCTCAGCGACATGTAGCTTTGCCGCTACGACAACCGGAAGCGGCAAGTTTTTGCAAAAAAATATACGTCATGCAGCGACGAAGCTGCAAAACTACACGAGTATGAAAGCAGCATTATTGTTAATCTGCCGATCAATTTATCTGTTGAAGTTTATTGTTCATAACTGCGGAACACGTGGTGCCAGTGTGTATCAACCACTGAGCTATATACGTGGAGGGGCTGATACAGTATTTAAGGTATAGGACCACTCAAAGCACCGGAAGCATCAGCCATTTGATCACCCT